>JADRCC010578823.1:0-29391 GCA_019843855.1 Hylomyscus alleni
GGAACCAATTTCTTAAGAAATATGAATCACAACTACTTTGGCATTATTTCCAAACATTAAAAAAAAAGTCAGAGATATTAAAAGTAAAAGCACTTGACTTTTATCACCTTTATTAGACAATATCTATTTAAAATAAAACAAGTAAAATAAGAAATATAATTTATAGTGCATGTGACTTTTCATAAGCATGTATGTATTTATATATTCACTAGCTTCTTCAGATTTGAATCAAATGCTGTGTGCAACAAATACATACCATTCTGTGTGTAACAAATACATACCATTCTGTGTGCAACAAATACATACCAGGCTTTTCCCATTCTACTTCAAGACAATGAACTCCACTTCTGATTCGGGGTTTAACAATTCTGAAAAACAAATTCAAATACTAAGGCCTAAATATACTAACTATTTGTAAAATTTTAGTTTATTTACTTGAATTTCCATCAATATTTGAGATAAAAATAAAAGGAATTACTGTTTATATATTCTTTGGGATTAATCGAGTAATTTCATTGTGAGGTAGAACTGAAAATTGTTGGATTTACTCAATGTGTGTATAGGTTTTCATCATATTTATCCATTTCATTTTATGTGTGTGTTAGTCTGCATGTATGTAGGTACATATGCACCAGCTGCATGCCTGGTGCCCACAGTGGTCAGAAGGGACTCAGATGTCTGGAACTGGACTAACAGGCAGCTATGAACCACCAGGTAGGTTCTGGAAATTGAACTCGGGTCCTCTGCAAGAGCAATAAGTGTTCTTGACCTCTGAACTATCTCTCCAGGCCCCTCAATATGTTTTCACTACTATGGAGTATTGCTTTTTCAATGATTTCTGTTTTAATGTCTACTTTGATATACTACTTTGGTATTTGCCTACTATACCTTAAATCTTTGGTTTTAAACTTTGTATATGTATTTTGTATTTTTTATGAAAATTTTAATCTCTACTTATCCAATGTAATCTGCATTTTTATAGACAAATTTAACCCACTTACATGTATTGTGACTAGTGAGAGCATTCTCACTAGTTCATTCATAAATCTTTTTTCCTATTAGCAGTTTCTATCTTTGCTATTCACTTCCTCTTTCCTATCTACTCTTGGTTTGGTAGGTTTGATGTATTTCCTATTTTAACTGTAATTGTTTGAATGTCATATTTCTAGTAGTAACATATCCATACACAATCATAAATAATACTCAAAACATGCACTAGAGATTTAAGACTAACACTTGAAATACAATTCAAAATAAAGAGCTTTAGCATTTATTAATCGTCATGTGAATATAACTATGCACGTGCATAACTTCACTCAGTTCATTAAAAAGTTGAACTGTTTTAGTCCACATCTTCCTCCTGGCTTCTTCACTTTGTTTCTTGCTGTATACTTTTAAATAGTACTTTGTGGGTATGTATGTTTGCTTGTTTTGAGACAAGTTTCACTATGCAGCCCTGGTAGGCCTTAACTCACAGAGATGTGCTTGCCTAGGCCTCCAGTTCTGAGACAAAATGAGTGTGCTATACTTAATAGTGTTTTTATTTTTTGTTTTTGAGACACAGTCTCACTATGTAGCTATGGTTGTCCTGAACTTAACTATGTAGATCAGGCTGACCTCAAACTCAGAGATCCACCTGTCTCTGCCTCCTGAGTGCTAGGATTAAAGGTGTGTGCCACTATTGCACAACTGCTTAATAGTACTATAATGAAAGTCTCATGTGGTAAAATCTCTTAGTCTTCAAGTATATAAAAAAGCATTTACTATGAACGATGGATGTTTAGTCATTTCGACATTACCAGTCATTTTTACTTTACAGTATTACTCCACAATTTTCTACTTGTCTTCTGGTTCATTGAAATAGTTCTGTTAAACCTGGTTCTTTCTATATTTTCTGTTAATTTTTAAACTTTTTAAGTAGCATGCATTTGAAGTTGGAGGTATGTCAACAGCTGAATTTACTATGTTGTCTTGAGTGTGAGAGCTGAATATGCTTTTAATTTTTGGGGTTTCCTCTACTTTTGGAAAATAGATACCATTGCCCACAGGGAGCAACACTTCTGATTATCATACATTCAAGTGGAAATAGTTGTCATCACAAAATTCTTTTTACTAATAGTTTTAAAGTTTATTTTAAAATTCAAATAAATAATTTTTTATTTAAAAAATAAAATTTAGTTTTTAGATTTATTTATTTTAAACATATGTATGTTTTGCCCACATATATGTCTGTGTATCAAAAGGATGAGTGGTGCCTACAAAAGCCAGAAGAGGGCATCAGATCCCCTGGAACTGGAGTCATAGATGGTTGTGCACTACCATACGGGTGCTGGGAAGTGAACCCAAGTCCCCTGCCAGAGCAACAGTTATTCTTAACTGCTGAGCTATGTCTCTAGCCCCAACCATATATTACCTAATGGGCTGTAGTTGACTGGAAGTCTTTCTACCAAGTTTTCTTTCTATCATGTCATAGCGGGTCAAAAGCACCAACAATTTTTCACATGCATAGTGATTGGGCCACTCCATTTTTTGAACAGTAAATCTCTAGAAATACAGTAAAAATAAATGTTAGTTTTATAACAGAAAATACTCTTAAGACAATATTATTTTTTGTTTAAGAGTAATGCTAAAGTAATATTAGTGAGAATATTTCCAGAAAAAAAGAACGAGCTCCTTAAGGAGAACGTGTCAAATGACAACCTGGTTGAGAGTTCTCTATTCAGAATACCAGTTTATGTCAGAGAGGGTGGACTAAGCTCCTTGACCCTCCTAGTACATTTTTCAATCTGTATATAAAGAGAATATAACCCTGTTGACAGATTATGTAGATTAGGTGGGAAGACATTTATTAAGTATAATGACTGCCAGCAAGGTAATGTGTAAGTAGATTCACTGAGCCATCTTTTCCCCTAATTACAACATCAGAGGTTAAAATAATTTCATTTAATACTCACGGTGATTTGATGGTGATATTATTCTATTTTAAGGATATTTCATATTCAGTATATTTGATCTTAGCACCCCTTGTCCTGAACCTTCTTTCCTAGAAATATTCCTGGATTCAATTTGTCTGCACAGGGTAACTGAGAAATCTTTCTGAGAAGCAGTCTGGGTTTGCCTTATGGTCTAGAAAGTATGGATCTTATACAGCCAAGGGGTAAAGACTAGAGATAAAAACTGAATAATAGTGGGGCAGTCAACAGTTATCTGTTTTAGTTCTGGGACAGTCAACACTTATCTGTTTTAGTTTTTAAGTCTCCTCTCACATATGGAAGCTAATATCCATGTGATCTTCCTCGTATCTAATTTGATATTATTAAGTAAGAATTTATTTTCAGATACCTGAAACAATAATAAATCAGGTCTTTGGTACCTGATCGGCTTTAACATTTTATTCTTATTCAAAAGGAATTCTTGGATGACCTAAGTGAAAAAATAAAAAGACAAAAAACAAAAACAAAACAGGAATCAGGACTTAAAAGTAACTTTAATTTTCCTGAAGTAATTGTTGTCTCTAAAGGTCTCCCACTGTTAACCTAGGCCTAGTCTTTGAAGCTTCTAGACTCTGCACAATCTAATCTAGGCCTACACATAGAATGGTTTCAGCTTCTGAGACTTACTGCTGAATAAGCTCACCCCTTCTAGTTCTTTCTGAAGTCTTGCTGGCTGGTTCAACTCAGTTGTTCTGGCTCTAACTTCTGCAAGCTGACTGATTTAATCTGGCTTCTCTTTCTCTGACTCTCTTGAATTGTTCTTCTTGGCCTCATAGTAACTTTGGCAATATGTTCTAACCTTCTGGCTTCTTCTCATTCTCTGGATCAATCTGTCTTCATCTGTGTCTAGCTTGTTCTTTCTCTGCAACCTGTATCTCTGTAACTCAGTTCCACTGCCTACCTGACTCAATCGAACTCATTGAAGAGAACTGACTAGCACTCAGAGATCTGCATGCCTCTCTCTTGAGTGCTGGGATTAAATCTGTAGACCCAAACATCTGGACCTAAGCTTCTCTTTATCTGAAATGTGCTCTATACCAGCTGTCCTTGAACCCAGATCTGCTTGCCTCTGTCTCCTGGGATTAAGAGCCATGTCTGTATTCCAGCCAGATAACACAGACCTAGGTCTTTAAGAGTCATATTCTAAATTAAAATTTCTCTACATATCAATTAAAAGAATACACAATTGGATTATTACCTCATGAAATGGAAATCCTTCGCAACTGCAAGCTTTCCTAGAGATAAATTATACATTTGATCAATACAATCAGATAAATCTCATCTAATCTCCTTGTTTTATAACAAATATTCACCTACAGTATCTTATATACAATTATCAGGCCTTTCTCTGAAAAAAAAAATTGCTACCTTCTCAGGTAAAGTTTTATTTTTACTTGTTTGTATTTTTTTGTTTTGTTTTTCGAGACAGGGTTTCTCTGTGTAGCCCTGGCTGTCCTGGGACTCACTTGGTAGACCAGGCTGGCCTCGAACTCAGAAATCCACCTGCCTCTGCCTCCCAAGTGCTAGGATTAAAGGCATGTGCCACCACCTCCCGGCTGTATTATTTGTTTAACTGTGTTTGTGCGAATTTGTGTGGACATATGTGCAAATATCAGAGAATAGCTTGCTAGAGTAAGTTTTCTCCTTTACCATGTGTGTTCTGGTGACTAAACTCAGGCTTGGCAGCAAGCACCTTTACTTGTTAGTTCATTTCCCCAGCCTCTTAGATGGGTTTTTTCTTCTAGTTTTCTTCAGACATTGTCTCATGATGTAACTCTGGGTAGCCTGGAACTTGGTATGTAGACTAAGCTGGCCTCTCTGCCCCCTAAGTGCTGGGGATTAAAGGTGTGTGACACCAATAGTCCAGATGGATTAATATTTTTTTAACAGAATAAAGAACACAGTTTGTTCTAGACAGATAGGTGAAGGTTATTGTGGAAGTAAATCAGTCAAAAGTATTTCTACAGGTCATAACAAAAAACATTAAGTGGCTAAAAACAACTTACTTTTTAATATTGTTTTCTATTTCATTTAGTTGTCTAATTTGGTCTGTCTGGTGCCATTCACAGGGACAGAGGTATTCATAATCATGTGGTTCGCAGTATCTATCACTTTTACATAGTGTGCACCCATTACGTTCATGATCCTTAGGAGAACCTTTTTGAAGACACAAAGATGTGTGATTTTTATTGTTTTGCAGAATTGGCTTCAACATGCCCCCTTTCTCTTCTGTTATCTAAAATTTCAAAATTAATATTGCCTAGTACACTGTGGGTTACAATATGTTTAGGCTGAAAGAATAATGTCCACCATAGTGGTTCCTAGCACAAATTATAACTTACTATCATGACACCGCTCACAAAGTACTAACTTATTTGAAGTATTAATTAATTTATATCCAATAGTAGAAAACTTTCTGGCTTATGTAGTAGCTACAAGGTAGGAAAGTAGAATATAAATATTAGTTAGAAAGACTATTTCCTTAATCTAATAATTCATGAGGGGCTTCTTTACTGAGCATATTAAAAGACTAGCCACTTCGTCTCCCCTGCTAGTGTGTGCTCAGTTCCACCAGAGCTGATTAATGCTTGGAATAGGAGGATCGCTGCAGCACAGGTGTGGGTGGGACCCTCTTTTCCTTTGAAAGGAGACACATTTAGTGATACTTTTTAGATTGTGTTTTTTTGTTGTTGTTTTGAGACAAGATCTCATGTAGCCCAGGCTGGCCTCAAACTCTCTATGTGACTAAAGGTGGCCTTCAACTCAATCTTATGGTCTGTACTTCCCAAGTACTGAATTACAGGTGTGTATCACACTCAGCTCATGTTCAATGTTATCTTTTTCAACTAAGACTGATAAAGATCCAAACTATTTTCAACAAGAATGAACAAGCATTAGAAACTGGTTTTAAGTAATTATCTATGTATTATAGGACAATGGATAATTAAGCATATAAACATAAAACATTGATATAAATTTTTTATCTCCATTTTCCTGTAAGCTTTTTATTTTTCATAAAAACAGATTCATTCATCAAAAACATAATTTTAAAATCTAAATAATTGGTAATACAGTATGATATTTTACTCATTCTATATTTATCATTGTACAACATTATCCCCTTTGTCTGACATTAGTGACATGCTCGCCATGCTCGCACTCTGTGTGACTCAGCTTCTGCCTCTCCTGAGGCTGAGGCCCTGCCAGCAGTGTCTTAGCAAAGGTGTTAGCATGTGTGCTGCCTGCTCACCTGGATGGGAACACACGGAGCAGTGAACCACTTTTTTCGCTGCTGGTTGTGGAACAGAGTAGCAAGGTTCTTCAATCCACTCGTTAAACCTTTAGTAGAAAATGGTCAAAAAAAAAAAAAAAAAAAAAAAAAAGAGAGAGAGAAAAATTGAATTAATTAAAATACACTGTCAAATGTCACTTTAACCTGCCAAATTACTTTTTTTTGGTGATTATAAACCCACTTGCATGATCTGGGAAAATGCTTAGTTTTTCTACAAGATTTACATGTGGTCCCAAGTAGAGAAGAATTGCACAAGGAGACAGAGCGTGCATAATTGTGTGTCTGTACAGATTATATCTAATCACACTCATCCTGGATGCTTTTGTTTTTGTTTTTCCTTTTTTTGGATGAGTTTGTCAGGCAATGAAGTATGGAGGGGAGAGTAATTTGTATATGCCTTTTTTCAGACCGTTTCTGTGTGCCAGACTATAAAACAAGCAGAATCATATGCACAATCATTATTTTGTATCAGAAACAAGGGTAAAGACGTAATTTGTACGTCCAAATAAAACATTAAGTTTTTAGATAAAACTTTTTAAATGTGAATAGTTTAACACATTAATAATCTGTTATATACAAATAGCAAGTTGTATAATGCCAAGTAGTAAGAAATATATATGTAGCTGGGTATGGTGGCAGAGGCAGGCAGATCTCTGAGAGTTCAAGGCCTGCCTAATCTACAAAGAGAGTTCTAGGGCAGCCAGGGCTGCTATAGAGAAACTCTGTCTCAAGGAAAAAAAAAAACAACTCCCACCCCCATAAACTGAACCAATCAACCAACCAACTAAAAAAACCAACCAACCAACAAACAAAAAGAAATATGTATGCCAACTGCTACGATTTTGAGTAAAATTTTTGTTTTTGGCTGAAGTTTCAGATTACCATAATACTATCAAGGACAGCTAGATGTTCCCGAGAAAACATTAAGTGAGTTTAAAGGGCAATGTATGGTGTTGAGGTAATTACTGTTGGAAATTTTGATTCAAATACTATTAAAAAAACCTAAATACTAAAAATCTGGAAAAATGATAGAGCTTCAAAGATTAGAAAATAGGTAAAATAATGTAAATTATTAAAATTAGAAGAATGGATTACTAGAAGACCATGATTAAATGTTTCCAAATAGTAATATTTGCTGACACTATTTCAATGAGAGAAACTTAGAATTAGATAAGTACTATTTACTTGTGTTTCATTCTTTATTTTATTGTAAAGACAATTGAGAGGGTTCCTTTATTCATTCCCAGGCCAAATTATACCATTTCTTTCCTGCTTTGGCACAATAACCACAGATGTCCATAAGGAACTGGCTGAAGACTTAGTTCTACCAACAGCTTTACAGCTGAAAGAGAAACACTGTAAGGAAGAGCACAGTGATTTAAAGGATTTTTCAGTCATTTCTTCTCTTTTGCCACCTTAGAGTTTCTTCTAAGGCACACACTACCTCAGACCTACTTAGGGCAGTCAAGACTGTGCTCAGTCTCTAAGGTCTCCTTTCTTTCCTATTTTATATCTTAGTGTCATCTTTATTAACTATTGCTTTCAAGCACATATAAGTCACAAGCTTTTAAGAGAGTAAGTAGTTTGTAAATTTCAATATAATTTGTATCTTAATTGTATCCTCAACATTTACTGCTCAAATTAAAATTAACATATTACTAGATATAAAGCAGCAAGATCAAGAATAAAGTCAGTCTTTTAAGTTTTATTGTAGTATTGTGTTTATGCACGATAATACAGTATGTGGTGTGTATGTGCGAGTATAGGTAGGCATGTATGTGCCACCATGTGCATACACAAGTCAGAGGACAACTTTTATGCATCACTTCTCTCCTTCTATCATAGATTCTAGCAATCAAATGAACTCAGGTGGTCAGGCTTGTGTTTCAAGTCTTCTTACCTCCTGAGCCATGTAGCTGGCCTAAATTAAAAGCTCTTTATCAAATGTTACTTGTTAAGTATTTTCAGCATACTACATAGTATTTCATTTACAGAAATTAAATATAGTATCAAAGCATCAAATGCATTATTTTAATGTTATGTTCATCTTTACTTGATCCTAATGATCTAAAACAGCCTATGAAAAAATGTACATGGTTATAAGTTGATACATTTGCCCTTGTATTGTGTGTAGTGAAGCAATAATAATACATACTTAAAAGACTTGAAGATAAGTAAAAATTAATTACTGAAAATGAGTGGTTCATAATCCTTTCTGTAGCAGTATTCACTCCTAAGTCCAACAAGAATAAATGTATGAAATGAAATAAAAAGCACCATTTAGTTACCTCTGAAGCAAGCTTTGACCTTTCAAAATCTGCAAAAGTTTTAATGCTTGCTCTTTTCCAACTCCAGGCACTCCCTTCCATAAAGTGGAAAAAGAAACTTAAATGTTAATAACAGGAATAATGGGGACACATATAAAGAGATATAATGGTGATCAATCACATTTTTACACAGCATATTTAAGAAAAGGTTATCCCGTAATTCTTATCACTCTATGAACAAACTAACAAGATGATGAGAGGCAGAGAGGTATGAATGTCTTACTTCAGTAATGACACTGCTTAGCAGCAGCAACAATAGCACTCCACATGTGTGTAACTAGATGACAACAAGTATAGAGCTCAAAAACAGGTAAAGCCATAATAAATACTAGCACTGCTATAAAACAAGAGCAATCCTTAAACTTCTTTGATAAGTTGGTCAAGCATGCATGTCAATGTCTTTTGAGGTTGAAGCTGTGGGATCATTTACTGAACTCTCCTTTGTAACATTTACTGTCATAAAGGAATAAACGTATACCTATAAAGGTGGCTTTTAGCATTACCTGAGGTACTGGTTGTCTTTGGATTTACTTACTTATTATTGTGTGTGTATGTGCATGGTGTCCGAGCTTATGTGCCATGGCACTTGTGGCAGGCTGGAGGACAATCCTGTGCACTGGTTCTTTTCTTGCACCTCTATGTGTACCCCACGCATGGACTCAGGTACTCAGGCTTGCACAGCAGTGATTTCAATCATGGCTCATCTCATCAATCCAACTGATTTTTGTTAGTGAATGGCTTATACTTTAAACTTAAATGAATTCATAATTATATACCCATACTATGTTCATAAACGCACACACGGCATATGAAATATTAAAGATATTGGGAGAGTGGTGAGCTCAGCTTGCCTTTGGAAGGTAATCACAGCCAAGAAGCACTGCCAGTCCAACCAGAGCATCGCGATCCAAGCCTAGCTTGCTCTTGATAGATGATGCTGTGTAACAGTCAACATGTGGATCCTAGAGAAGCAGAGGTTTTAGCTTTAAAGTTTTCATGTTAAACAGTAGAAAGAATGAGTTGTCATTTAGTCTTTTTCTAAAAATTTAAACAAATTATACTCATCACAACAGTATCTATAGAATGTGACATTTCAATAAATGAATAGAGTGGAGCTGAAAGTTCCTCCTTATTGGGCATCTTTCCAAGTACTGGAAAGTGCTATGCATGTTTGCTGTGGAGTAGAAAAGTCGTTAACAATCTAATCCAGCTGTGAACCCTGTGAGCTACAATAATGACTAGCATATGGATTCAATACTAGCACAAATGTTATATGTTATGAGTGTAACCAATTGCTTTATGATTAGATTTAAGACCCACTCTAGAAGAGGAAACACATGCCTAGTACTGTGTAGCTGGCTGAGCACCCATGGTTAGGGAGCTCATAAGTCCCAGAGGTGAACCTACTATTATTTTGCTAAATGGACATAGTATCAAACTGTCTTATAAATTTGCATCTCTATAGCCATAGATTATTAGAGTTCTCAGACCTCATTAGAGAAGCAGTGGGCTTTATGTGCAGAGAACAAGTGTATGTACAGTGTTCAGACATATGTATCATCCTATGGGGTAAGAGTGGGCAGAACGATTGTTAAACTATAGGTTGGGGAGGATAGGGAAAAAGAGTGTCTTATGAACATGACAGAGCCACTGCATCAATGAACTCACAGCAGCTTGCTTGCCTGTCAAAGCTGAGGGCAGTCAACAATTCAGAACTGGATAGCACTGAGCAGGAGAGACACAGGAGCCTCTACTCCTAGCTGAGGAACAAATGACAGCTGATGGTTCCTGTGGGAGGGAGAATCAATTTTCTTTAAGGAAGTAAACTCTAGTAGGTTGCTCAGTGGATAGTACCATACCCAATAGTATGTGGGCATTACATTTTTTTTTTAAATTTAATCAATTTCACATAAGCTAGAGTTATCTGGAAAGAGGAAACCTCAACTGAGAAAATACTTCTGTAAGACTGCTATGTAGGCAAGTCATTAGGGGAACTTTCTCAATTAATGATTGATTAATGATGGTGGGGGAAGCTGACTATGGATAGTGCCATCTATCTCTGAGCTGTATGAAAGATACAAGCTGAGCAAGATGTAAGGAGCAAGTCAGAAAACAGCATTCTTCTACGACCTCTGCATCAGTTCTTGTCTCTAGATTCCTATATCGCCTTCCCTCAATGATGACAAAGACATGGAAGTGTAGGTCAAATAAACCCTTTCTTTCCTCCCCAAGTTGTTTTGGTTGTAGTGTTTAGGACAGAGAGAGCAAGGGTGGCAATTAGATCTGGGAAGAGCGAGTGCTAAATCAAAATGCATTGAACACATGTATAACAGTCTTAAAACATTATTATTAAAACTATTATATTAAAATTAGATAAACCTTCATAGTAGGCAATTTCTTTTTCTCTTTATTGCTTTCAGTATCTAAAAGGTACAATATATATGTTATATACTGTAGAAAAAAACCATTCACTATACTTATATTACCTAAAGTTAATTATTAGTAGCTTGGTATACAATTCTTCCAAAAAATATCCTTTCCTCTAATATTTGTTATTAAATTTACTATTAACTCTATTTTTAATAAAGGTAGAATTAAATAAAAATATTTTTTTGCAACGTTTCCCCCGGTAATATGCCTCAGTATTATTTAATGCCAGTAGCATATCTTCCCCTTCCCCTTTTGAGATAAGGTCTCCACTGAACTTGCTGTATAGAGTAGGCTGCCCTGGAGCTTAGAGATCCTCCTGCCCTGTATCCACTGTGCTGGGATTAAATGTTTGTGCCACCTACTCTAAGACATACCTTTGAAAATTATTGCTTAGTAGATCACACTGATTTTCTCAGACTCCACTTCTCTCAGTACCTACTAGCACTTTGACAGATGGCATCAAGTTTAGCCTTGCTGGCCCTAATATACCAAATGCCTAGGTGAAGGCTGCCTTGTACAGCCCCCATCTTTGCCCTTCTCCAGGTTGCTGCAATAAAACGCTAATTGTCAGAAGTCCCTAGCTAGGAATCATAACTGTGAAACACTTAAACGTTCCTGAATGAGCATTTGGTTTGCTTATTTTTCACAGTTAATACTGTAACAAAGAATTTCCTGCCTTGTATCCCTCTTCTCATACATTTGGAGGTGTTCTGAGGACTAAATACTGAAACTGGAATTTCTGGGACAAAACAATGCACTTCCCGCATAATTCTGTGTAACATTAGAGAGAGACTCAAATTTTGAAGAGAGTAAACAATTTGGCGATACTTTACTTTTTTAGCTTGTATTTACTTACTTATTCGTATGGGTATGCATACGGTGTGGTGCCTGAGTGGAATGGAAAGAACAACTTGTGGGAGTCAGTTCTTTTCCTCCACCATGTAGGTCTGGGAACCAAACTCCAGTTAAGTGCCTTTCTCTTCTGAGCCATCTTGCTGGCCTACAATGCCTTTTAGAATAGTTTTGAATTTACTTTTTAATAAGTAATCAGCTTTATCATCTCTATCACTTCAACACAGTGATTAACAGGGTTGGAGAGATGGCTTAGTGGTTACTCATCCTACTCTTGAAGAGGATCCTGGTTCAGTGCCGAGTACCATGTCAGGCAGCTGACAAATCCCTGTACCTCCAGCTTCAGGTGGGTTCAATGCCTGCATTCATGTGCACACATTAACTACCCTCTACATACAAATAATTTTAAAAAATTAAGTTTTAGTATAAAGAAAAATCATGAGACAAAGAAAAGATATACCTTTGTGTTCATAGTGAAATTCCTGTAAACAGTGTGGGCTCCATAAAGGAAAGCATCGCCGTCGTTGGTGAGGCAGCCATCCACATGGCCGCTGGCATTAAGGTAAGCGCACATGGCCTCAGCTTCCCCGGCAGCCTGCACCCAGGGCACTCCCAGGCACTCTAGCATTTCAAGGCACTGAAACAAGCAGGTGCAAGACATTCAACTCTTCAGAGTTTTAATTTACTCCTACATTTAAAACATTCATAGTAGTAGTCTTCTGGGTATTAAAAAAATGACATTAAAGAAACACTCAGAAATTTGGATACTGAATAATTTATTGGCATTAAGGATTGATAGCCTTTTAGGTGAAATAATTTGTTTATGTCTATTTAATTTTTAAAATATTACCTTACAGAAAAGAACAGTGAAATACTGATAATTCTACAGTATTACGGTTGGCATTGACACAGTATGTTTTAAAATAGAATAAAAACATCTTTCAGGGAAGCTGATTAAGCTTAGATCAGGAAATAAACAACTCTAAGGACTCAGGAAGTCCCTGACCTTGACCAGTGACACTAGGCCTCTCCGTTCCCATGAATATATAAGTGTTTCTTGGGAAACAGATCAGCTGGGCTGCCTGAAGACACAGATGGAGCTGAACTGCCTCAAAGATACTCAAAGACCAGCTGAGCCACCTGGAATGGACACTCTCCAGCCTCCTAAACTATAGCAGGTTATGCAATGTGCTCTGAGTTTCCAGCCTTTAAGAGCTATTGCTTAGATCGGATGACTTTTGGAGACAGAGTTGTCTTTGAGTTGTTCCTGTTCCTCTAACTGACCTCTTACTCATATTCTTGTAAGTATCCTCTCCAAACTCCTGCCCCTAAACCTCATTGGTTACCTAAGTTGGATTTTGGTAGTATCCTTTCTTTAGTCATCAGTTCCCAACCTGGTAAGCACTTCCCATGGGTAATACAACAGTGGGAAAACTCTCACAAAGCTAAGTTGTTGGTTCCTCCTAGGAAATCAAATATCCATGCAAGGAGATTTTTATCCTTTTATGTGAGATTCCATTGGGTTATGGCTTTGATCTTGCTGACTTTAGCCATATGGTTTATAATAGTTCACTTTCCTTGCCATTTACAATTTGTAGTTCTTTCTGAATTGAAGAATCCTGAATATGGAGAAAAGAGGCTAGGCAAATGTACTTTGTACAGATTGTTAGAATAAACATTTATTTCTCAGAATGTTCAATTTTTTTTGTATAATATATAACAAAAAAGCTGCCAGATGTAGCCCAAGTCTGGCAACAGTCTTAAGACTTAGGCGTATGACTTTGGGAAACATATTTGCTACTAGCATACCTTCTTTCTTTACTTTAGCTAGGGATTATCTTTTCATACTAAGCAATGTTATTTTAGCTTTGTGTGCTATTTACATTAAAAACTCTTTTCAAAGCAACAGCACACAAATTATGATATGGCTGGTTGCATTTTCTCCTACTTAATTCTATAGGATGGATTTGTCATTGAAGGAAGATTAATTTGTACTTTTGTCCTACTGAGAATGCAGAAATATGAAAATGGGTGACAGGTAAGCAAAACTGAATGGACACAAAATGCCTAAGAGTGCCATAATGATTGTAATACATAAGTAGGAGCAGAGCAATTCCCTTAAGACATAAAGGTACATTGTATTTAATGTTTTAAGGATGAGATTCACAGATGTTTCCAGGAGCTAATTTCACAGGAAATTGTTAGAACAATGTACAGTTGTTTACTTCAACTACTAAGTCATTAAGTTTGACTACTCAGGAACTGAAATTATTTAAAACATGTAAGATCAGAAAACCTTAGTTCAAGAACCACTACTTTATGTACTGTCTTCTAAAAGATGTCATATTAAATACCCTGTCTCCACGATTTTTAAAGACAGGATCTCACTTTGTAGCCCTGGCTGGTCTTAAACTTATAGACATCCTCCTGCCTTCGAGTGCTAGGATTAACCATGACTGGATTTAATATCTTTATTTCTGTTTTGTGCAAAGATAAATCAAACATCCAGAGTTCTTTCATGAGTATCAAAATTGCTCTCCTACCAGTACTTGTAGGAAAGTAACTGGCAAGAGCTATCATTCTAAGCCAGGTGGTGGTGGAACATGCCTTTAATCCCAGCACTTGGGAAGCAGAGGGAGGCTGATCTCTGAATTCAAGGCCAGCCTGTTCTACAGAGTAAATTCCAGGACAGACAAGGCTATATAAAGAAACCCTGTTTAATCAATCAAACAATCAATCCTAGATTTTCAATTTGTCAATTCTATTTGAATAATTTTATTTGAAATCTGAAAATGATAAGAAAAAATTATACCGAGAAAGTTCATAATTTCATGAATAATGGAGAAAAGTTAAAATGTAAATGATATACAGTCATAACAATTCATAGTCCCATACATGTTATATAAACACTATAAATTATGATTTTAAATGGAAAGAAACAACTGGTAACTATATAAGGTGCTAAGTGAAAAGCCAACAATAAACTATATCTCCTTTAAAATATACCAGGAAGTTGGCTGCGATAGTCTCTCCTAGAAATAGCTGCATAAACAAAACTGGAAGACTGGCAACAGCAACAGACATGCTAACTCACATGGGGGAAATCTCATGCAGTCCCACCCCTTGACAAAGAACCACAGGCAACCAATGACTGCTGATACAGGGAGAGTTAGCCTCTCCCAGAGATGAGTTCTCAAATTGCCTACCCCATACAAAGTAGTCAGCCCTAAAACCAGACACAAACAGTAAAAATGAACTCAGCAGGTTACATTTTCATATTTTTGCAAACTTTTACACACACACACCAATAAAGAAAAAGAGGATATCAATTTGAGGAGGATGCATGGAAGGAGTTGTAGAGAGGGGACTTGGAGGGCTGGAGGGAGGAAACAGAGCATGATATATTTTAATTAAAATTAAAAAATGTAACTTGGTGAGGAAGGATCATGAATTTATGACAATTCTAAGCTATATAGCCAGTTCCAGGACAGCCTGGGCTTTATAGCAAAATCCTGTAACAGACAAAACCTCCTAACTCCTACTGGGAGCCTTCAGAGCATCAGAAGCTACTGTACATACAGCTGGGGAAAGCTACCTACAGTCTTCCTATTACTTGCATGCTATAATACCAACTTGCTAGGCAAGAGGTGCTTACTTGTGCAATAATGTAGTGACTGTTATAGGGACAACCAATTGATCTCTGATGAATCTGAAGCCCTTCCCATTGAAGCTCCTGGTAATATAGTCCGGGTAGAGGCCCATAACTAAAGAGGACAAGGCATAGAACCTACTCCTGTTGCTTTGTTAAATGGACATGTTGTCAAATTGCTGCCTAAATATTTATGTTTATATCCATAAACCAGTGATGCCCTTAACCTTGATCAAAGAAGCAAATAATTCTGAAACTGCTGGAGTTAAAAGGAAAGATAATCAAGTCCCTGCCATGGATGATTTACTGTAGACACATTTCTCAAGCATTTATAAAATCACTGCAGAGTATTACTATGTCCAATTTACTGAGAATTAAAATGCAAATAAGTTAAAAATATTGCCCAGTATTTCTAAATGTCGGTGCTAGAATGTGGGTTCAGGTCTGTCTTACTCTATCATAAACTCTCTGCATATACTACTCCTGTAGTCACAATATGGTTAATGCGTGTAAGTTTATAAAATATACTTTAACTTAAATAAGAATTACTAGTTGAATCTGAATGCTCACCTCTCGTAAGACTGACTTAAAATGTGATCTCCCTGTTTTCTGAGGCCTCAGTTTTCCAGAAGGCCCGTAACGTGTCTGAGTCCTCTTGCTTATGACATCAGCTTTCAGCTTTGGTGGCGCCCCTTCCATTACAAACACCAGTTTTACATTCATTTGAGTTAAATAGGAAATACGAAAAAATAGGTTCCTGAAGCATACAAATTAGTAACATATTAATCATCACATTGATAACAAGACCCAATAGCAATGGTTTAAGAACACTAGGTTAAAACACTGCTCACGCAATAACATTTTAAACATTTATTCGCACGTGTGCATGCATGCGTGTGTGTGTGCGTGTGTATGCGTGTGTGTGTGTTAGTATGGGTACATGCAAGCCCATGTACTTATGAGGAGGTCAAAGAACAATTTGCAGGAAATGGTTGTACTGTTCTACCACGTGGGTTCTGAGGATCACACTCAGGCTGTCAGGCCTGGTAGCAAGTGCATTTACGACTGAACCATCTCATTGGCTGATATTAAGATTTTAAGAATGAGCAAGCATATGACATTTAAGCAGGGACAATTATTGACTATACACTCTGTAACCTGAAAAATGGTTTGGAGGGAGAGGTTATGAACAGGCAAAGTGGAGTGAAAATGTCATTCCAGCAGCAGAGATACTGACAGGGCATGAGGTTGGCAGTCATCAGACACCAAGAGGAATTAGTGAACATAGTGTATTCTGGAAGCAAAACTGGCAAGAATTACTATGGACTGACTGAAGATGAGAGATAAAACAGGGGGATAATGACCTCTGAGCTTCTGGCTTTCAGTAAGTGAAGCATGCCAGTGGAGATAGATATTTGAGCTTTAAGCTTGGAGAGTAAGAGATACATATCTAAGTCATCAGTATAAAAATATTAGACCAAGATATATTAAATATATTTTAAAATCTCAAAATATAAGACAATTTTAAAAAGTTGAAACAAAGTTAGGACACCAAGACTTGCCAGCCAATGCCTCATCTCTAGTTACAGAACCTTTACTATACCTGAGGTGGGGCTTCATGACCGTTCCCATCATTTTCTTCACCGTCTGTGCCTCGCATACCCAGAGACTCAAATCAACGGCAATGGTTTTGCCACCAAGATCCTGCAAGTGGATATGTTGCTTTACAGGCTCCAAAATTTGCCACAGGTCGTTCACTCCCATCCTGATGGTTGATGACCTGGTGTTATCTGAAGTACACTTAAGCAAGGAATCATGGAAGCAGGCAAACAGCTAAAGAAACAAAACAAAACCAACCCCCAAATCTAAGGTTAGTGCATAGAAACTGATGGAAAAATAAAGAGGGAAGAAATGATGGAGGAAATACTGGAGAAAAATGGACTTAATTTTTTTTCTGTTAGGTTTTTTTGAGACAAGGTTTCTCTGTGTCGCATTGGCTGTCCTGGAACTAGCTCTGTAGCCCAGGCTGGCCTCAGACTCACAGAGATCTGCCTGCGTTTGCCTCCTAAGTGCTGGGATTAAAGGTGTACACCAGACTGCCTGGTGGAGTTACATTTTTTTTTTTTTTTTTTTTTTTGGTTTTTCGAGACAGGGTTTCTCTGTGTAGCCCTGGCTGTCCTGGAACTCACTCTGTAGATCAGGCTGGCCTCGAACTCAGAAATCCGCCTGCCTCTGACTCCCAAGTGCTGGTATCAAAGGCGTGCGCCACCACTGCCCAGCCAGGAGTTACATTTTTATAACAGGTATTATTTTTAATTGTATGGCTATACAGTTCACTGTGGAAAAAAATGAAAAAAAAATTTTTTTTTCGAAGACAGGGTTTCTCTGTGTAGCCCTGGTTGTCCTCGAACTCAGAAAATCCGCTTGCCTCTGCCCCTCAAGTGTTGGGACTAAAGGCGTGTGCCACCATTGCCCGACTAAAAAAAATGAAATTTAAAACAACATATTCTAAAATTAATGCTAGTCTTTTTTCCTTGTTCAGTTCAGGAAAATTTAGGAATAAACCACCTTACACTCTGTTGTCCTGCTTGGGTATTTTTTTTTCAGATAACTTTTCTTTTTTAAATGCTATTTTTTTTTAAAGATCTATTTATTTTATGAATGTGAGTACACTGTTGCTGTCTTCAGACACCAGAAGAGGGTATCAGATGCCATTACAGATGGTTGTGAGCCACCATGTGGTTGCTGGGAATTGAACTCAGGACATCTGGAAGAGCAGTCAGTGCTCTTAACTGCTGAACCATCTCTCTCCAGCCCCAGGTAACATTTTTTTATTCAACACCTATACCTATTTTTCTTTCCCTTTATTGTTATTTAATAAAGATATACAGTATGTGCAATGAAGATTAAATCTTACTACATGAATATAATCCAGATTATTAGCCTCTGAATAATGAACTAAATTCAGCCTAAAAACCCAAGGTAAATGGCAAAAATATATTAAATTGAAAGACCATAATTCATATGCAGAAAGTTTCTGAAAAGTATATGCTATAAATTGCACAAAGATGAAACAAAACACCAGTCCTGGAAAGGCTGTTATCCATAATTCCCTCAGTTTTCTGAATCTTGATTTTATAATATAGGCAGTCCTGCCATGAGTGTTATTTTGTGCACTCACTTTTGTAAAGTGTGTAAATATACTGGTCATGTTACTTTAGAAAGAAAGATAAAGAATAAACACAAAGTACTAAGTAGTTAGTTGGGGGCCAGTCCTAATTTATTTTATGTCAACATGTTCTGCTGGCTGTAACAAACACTGTGGCACATTGAGTTAATTTGAAAAGTTGTGGTGAATTCTAGAAAGAACAGGGTTACATACATTTTCTAAGACATTATTATGAAGGTAAATAACATTTGTAATGTACTAGGCATTAAACCACATTAACACCAGATAGAATTTGAGGGTGAAATTCTCTGTATTTTTGCTTTTATTTGTGACTTACATTGGATACCTAAAAAGACTCATTGTAAAAGGAAGGGTAAAAAGCACTAAAGATGTCTAAAATAGTGATAAGGAATCATTTTACGAAAGTTTAAAATTACATATAATACATGTTCACACACACAAACTTTATCTACATAATATATATGCACATATGTGTATATATACATATATACATATACATACACATATATCTATATACATATATACATATACATATACCTAAAGTTATACCAATTAATGACAATGCCCCCAACCCCAAAATAAACACACTGACAAAAATCCTAGTGCCAGGCACTGTCAGTCAGGAAAGACCAAGAGATTCCAAAACAATATAGACTTTTGGGCTGGAGAGATGGTTCAGAGGTTAAGAGCACTGACTGATTTTCCAGAGGTCCTAAGTTCAATTCCCAGCAACCACATGGTGGCTTACAACCACCTGAAATGATTCTGGTATATCTGAAGACAGCTACAGTGTACTAATATACATTAAAATAAACAATACAGACTATTGCTATGACCTTGGTAAACTTACACATGTTGTTTTTGGAAACTTAAAATCAATTTCTATTAGTGCTTCTTGAATTTCCTATAAGGCCATCAATCATTCACTAGATAAAATAAAAACTACAAAAAGTATGATTAGAACTACAGTAAAGAATAAAATCATGAGTAATCATACTCTAAAAAAATATTATTAGGCTGGAGAGATGGCTCAGTGGTTAAGAGCACTGAATGCTCTTCCAGAGGTCCTGAGTTCAATTCCCAGCAACCACATGGTAGCTCACAACCATCTGTAATGGGATCTGGTGCCCTCTTCTGGTGTCTGAAAAGAGCAATAGTGTACTCATATATATAAAATAAATTAAAAATAAAAAATCTTAAAAAAAAAGGAATGCTTGCTGTTCTTTTAAAAAAAACATATAAAATCCTGTTTTCATGAATTTACAGTGGTTATTTTATAAAGAAGATATAAAGACTAAATTACTACAAAATTATATAAGTGTAATCATACATGTAATCTATAATACATGTATTTATATCTTATATAGTACATACATATTCAGATATATATTTTTGAGACAGGGTGTAAGTACGTAGCTCTTGCTGTCTTGAACTGTGTGGTGAGGGCTCCAGGGTGGCCCTGAGATTTGTCTGCCTCTGCCCACTGAGTACTGGGAATAAAGACATGTGCCATGTTCTGTTTGAAGAGTGGCCATTAAAAATAATCTTAGTAACTCCAGAACAATGGTGTGAAATATATATTGTATTAAAAAATACATAAACTTGTTTTAAAAATAGTTAAAATACAGTTAAGCTACCATGCACTGTGCTCTCGCTCTTTCTCTCTCTCTCTCCCACTCTCTGTGTGTATGTGTTTGTGTGTCTGTGCTCTTAGTCCTAGTTATTTCTCTTAAGTGATATTACACTACAATAAAGATTCTAAGCTTGTGAAACTCTAAAAAGAAACCAAATGGAACAGTGCTTAAGATGTATAACTGCACAAAGGATTCTTAATTAGGTAAAAATCCATACTGGAAGTTAGATTAGCATTAAGTAAACCTTAAAAACACTACAGCTATTAAATCCTCCAAGACTATGTAAATTTAAGCCTCTTATATTAACTACTGCTGTCACTCTCATGATGTAACCCAAATAATTACTAACAAAATGTGTCTCCTACCATTTCTCTAATTTCTAAAAACTTGGTTGTGAAACAACAAAGGAGTCAACAAAATCATAATATATAGAAAATAGTTTTATAACTTACTAATAGTTTCAGCATAAGAAAAGAACATTGAATTTGGAGTGCATAAGCCTAGGATTTAGGTTTTGGATATACTACTGATCAACTATATAGCCTCAGAGAGAAAACAAGCTTTTCTAAAAAGCTGACATACTAAACAAGATAAATAACAAGATTCTAATATCTTTCGACTCTCAAGATCAATTTTGGTAGCAGGAATATCCAGATTATGGCTTGAAAGAAGGTAAATTGCTACATTAACAAAGGGCTTAAGAATCTACCTTAAGTTAAAACAAAAGCGGATCCTTTGATGTAACCATATGGTGCCCATAAATCCATTTATGCTCCTAAAGCTTCCTAAAGAGCTATTAAGTTTCTATTGGTTAATTATAAAACTGAATGAGGTGAGAAAAACACAGACCCTTGCTAATTCCGCTAATGAATCAAATGTAAAGAACATAAAAGAAGTCAATAGCTTGATTTATTCAAAAACACATTTTATTAAGGCAAATTTTCTACTTTGTCAAAGTTTAAAGGACAGGAAATAGTTAAATTTCCAAATTCACATTTAGTTAACTACATTTTCAAATGTATCTACAGAGAATTTATCACATAATTTCAGCAAGTCATGCTGTTTTAATTTTTTTCAGCTATACTGCCATATGAATTTAATTTAAACTTTGAGTTCCATGTTTCATTTGCCTACCAGTATTTATTAGGGATGTGCCTAGGTGCTAGAGATATGATCAGGTTCTGAATTTAAATCTCTTGGTAGGGTGAGGCTGTAGAGGGAAATATTAGCATTTTAATAGGTTGATAGCAGTGCCAGAAGTAAGGAAATCAAAGCACAGGAGTAAACAGAAAAGCATTCACTAAGGTTTCCCGAAGGAAATGACATCTAGGGAAGAACTTCCCACTTGTGTTGTCATTAGCTACTCAAGAGGATGGTTCCACCTCATGTTTTAGTTTACACTATGTCACACCTTTTCATTAATCCACGATAAAGAACGCAATAAATGATTACTTTTTGAAGCGATTGGTGGCTCTGAACAAACGTATTTACCTACTTACTGGAGACCTGAGGTGGTATACCAAGATTGGGGTGGGTGACCCGAGAATAAGGTTAATTAATAGTTAATTAATGGAATGCCATTTCCCCCAACCATGGATGGAGTTAAGACTGAAATGAAACATGGCAGTGAGGTTACCTGCCTAGGTCTGCATATTGATGTCAAGTTGTGTAAAGACGGAATGAATGATTAACATTCGGATTGAGAAGCGAAGAGAGAGGGGCCCCAAACAACTTTTAACTGGATATTTATTTAAAGCGATGTCCACCCTAGGGTGGAGCTGGTAGGAAAGGACTACTTACACAACTACAAAGACTCTCGTAAGCGGCAACCGCTGTAAGAAATCTATTTTTCCAGTTATAACCATAATGCAGAGCGGCGTGTGAGTGGGCATCGGGAAAGGTCGCCCAGATGGGCTTGAAGGAGGAGTGGGTGTCCTCGGGGAAGGACCGTGGGGACCTCGTAGGGCGGCTGTGGATGAGCTCGCCCTCCCGCCAGGGTTCTAGAAGCCGGTAGAGGGACCGGGAGGCCGGCCTCAGCCTGTCCCGCGGGACTTACCCAGACACCCCCTCTTCACGGCCGTGGAAGGAATACTTCTGTCATTTACCAGTCTGGCCTGGAGTCTAATAACGATCGCCGCCCCTAAGTTCCCGAAGTCCCTCAACCCAAAGTTAAAACAAACAAAACAACAAACAAACAGAACCAAGGGGCGGGGGAGCCTCTCCCTGCTCTCCCTAGCACTTGCTCCGGGAAGCAATTTCGAATCCAGCGCCTTCGCCATTAGTCCCGCCCCTTCCGGGAAGCGGCTCGCTTTCCGTCCAGACCGGCTTCGTCCCTGCCCTCGCCGTTTCACTCCCCTCCACCCCCCATCTTGCAGTTGGCCCTGCGGACGCATGCGTAGACCCGTTGCCAAGGCTCCCGGAGATCTTCCCACCCGCCTCCCCCCGACCGCGGGATCCGCCGCAGAGGGGCGCGTGCCTCCTCGCTCCCCCACGCTCCCGCCTGCGGAGCGCACTTCCGGTTCCCTCTGGCCGAATAGAGCGGCGCCAAAGCCCGGGAGCGCGCAGGCGCGGGCGGAGTCCAGGGGGCGGGGAGGGGCGGGGCGCAGGCGCGGACCGTCCCGCGGCGGGCGCCTGTCTGCGGGGCTCCCGCCTGCATTCGGGCGGGTGTGCCCTGCTTGGCGGGCTAGCGGTGGCCGAGGTCCGACGCCCTCGGGGTGGCCTTCGTGTCGTGACAGCCGTGCCGATTAGCTTTCCCGGGGTGACCGCGACTTGTTGGAGGTAGAGTGAGGGCGCGCGCTTCCTCTCTCCGTGCCCGGGAGCCCCGTGCCTCGGCGAGCAGCCTTCGGCCCTCCTGGAAGCTGCGGGGCTGCGGGTGCTCAGGGTCGGGCCTGGGCGCGGGCCGCGGGGAACCTTCGCACCCCTGGAGGAGACGCTGCTCTCCGCCGCGGGAAACTTGGCCGTGGGCGCCGGCCCGCCCTCGCGCGTCCCCAGGCGGCCCGGGCGTTGGCGGGCAGCCGCAGAGGTCGGGCCGGGGCTGAGGCCGGCGTCGGAGCTTGGGGATTCCACGCGCAGGCACCGTGTGTAGGGGGCTGGAAATGCCGCTGAAATCTGAATTTGCCGTTAAATCCAGTTTCCCTGAAACGCCACTCGGATGTACCAGGCTAGAGTAAATCTTGTTTGAAAGGTTTGGGTGGCATTTCTTGCCCTTCATTATAGTGGAATTGGAGGGGGAATCGCGATTGGCAACTCTAAAAAACATGACCCGAGGATAGAGAAAGGAGAATAGGTCTTGAGTATGGCTTACTGATTCCTAGAAAGAGCGGCTATTTGACATTTAAAGCCAGAAAACAAGTTATGTGAGCCCTTAATGCAGTTGATAGTTAATGATTAGAAAGACTAAATTTGCATTTTAAAGGCAAGCTGTTCTGAGGTATCTGTTTGAAGTTTGAAAAGTCCATATTCCCTAACTCTTAGGAAGGCTGAAGGAGTCTTTTTAAATGTATAATATTATGTGTAGTGGCCAGCAGCTAGTTTTATGGGAGTTGTGGGTGATATGGGAACCTATTAGACTTTCTCCTTAGGCTCGTCCAGATAGTATGTGAAACTAAATTTTTTTAATGTTTAAAATCCGTGTAAATTCTTTTCCTGGGGCCTGGGGAATGTAGTGCTCTTGGTAGAGTGCTTTCCTAGCAAGCGAAGAGCCCTGAGGTCAGTTCCCAGAACCACACAAAACCCTGTGTCTGTGTGGTGGGGCAGGCGTGTAATCCTAGCACTCAGAGTGGAGGCTGAAGCATCAAAAGGTCCTCTGCTACATAGCAAGTTCTAGGGCAGCTTGGGTTACATGAGGCCCTGTCTCAAAGAAAAAAAAAAAATTTTTTTTTTTTTTTTCCAGTTACGAGCATGGTGGCTCAGGCCTGTAATCTCAGCTCTCAGTAGTGGCTGAAGTGAGATAGAGGACAGTTTGTGCTACTGCTGAGTTCCAGGCTAGCTCAGGCTACAGAGTGAAACTGTCGAAAAAACAAAAATGGTTGTCTGAATGGGTGTAGAAAATTCAGAGACAAAGCTTACCCCTTGTAATTGCTTAAAAAACATGCTGTTGTCCCACACAGAGGTAGGTAGTGTGTGCAGAGTAATGCCACCTCTTGACCTCTTGGTTTTAAGTCACAGGCTCCTGAGAGCTTAATTCAGTATAGAATGTTCAGTATTAAGCTCAACAAGCTAGTTATAAACAGCATGTTGAGTGTTAGTGTAAAACAAGTCCCATTCCCACCCCACCCCACTCCACCCCAGGTTAATTTTTTTAAGTGCCAAAAGTGGAAATTTTTGTAAAAACTTGCCTGAATCTTGACTATTTTCTTAGGTAAGTCAATCAAGATGTAGTAGGCAGTCTAGGAGCATTAGTCACTGGTGGATTGCTACTTTAACAAGTAGGGACCCCGAACCCAATTTTCAGTGACCCCCCTAAAATGTAATTGACTTACTTTCAAAAAATAATAAATAATTTAAAATTTTACTGTAGTAGCACATGCATTGTATTTGAAGTACTTCAACTTTTTATTCTGTTCTTCGTGAGTGGTTTGCCTGCAGGGATGTCAGCACATGCATCCCTGATGGCCATGGAGCGGTTAGATAATCTAGGACTGAAGTTATAGACAGTTGGAAGCTTCCACGTGGGTTCTGAGACTCAAACTTGAGTTACTGAGAAGAACAGTCAGTGCTTGTTACCTCTGAGCCATCTTTCTAGCCAGTTTGACATACTTAAATGTCACAGTTGTTTTATATACATACAGTAGTAAGTCCAGGTAACTGAGGACCCAGTATGGTCAGTTATGCTGTATTTTTATGTGTGTGTGTCTTTAAATTTACAAGTTAAAGTAGTTATATCTTTTTCCAACCTGCATGCTTTTCTTGGTCACTACACTCAAACTACTTTCTGTAATTTTATTTCCTCCACTTGTAGATTGATTCCTGTTGCAATGTATATTTTACTACCTCAGGGTCTATCCTTGGAACACTTCATTCAAACTCAAGTGTTTGCAAACAAAACATTATCCTTTTCTCTTGACAGATATACCATCTGTTTATAATGGTAGGTAGCATTAGGTGAGAAAATGAAAAGTTTTGAAGCAAGCCCGAAGGAACATTTAGAGGAACCCTTTATGGTAGAATTCTTTTTCTAGTTTTGGAGGGGCACTCAAGGAGATACTAGATTGTCAGCCACTGGATGTGACTAAATTGTTGGTTAAACTCAGTTGTTTGTGCCAGGAGGATCCTGAACATGAGTGGTTTGGCTTTTGTTTGAGAACTTGGATTTGAATGTGTTCTGCCGACATGTGTCTGCATCTAGTTACTAAGTTGGTGCTATGTAAGTTGAAGTCCTGCATTTGGGCCTCAGTTTCCCATGTTGTAAAACAAGGGCATGAGTTACATCTTAAGGAGAGTTTATTCCATAGCTAAGCATACTTACTCAACAATGTGAATTCTATTCACTTGGATGCTTGCCTAGTCGTCTTTACTGTTGGACTTCACCTCCACCCCTTCATTCCTGATACCTTTGTAGTTTTTGTTGAGGATTTTTTAGAAACTGTCTACTTGGCATCATTCTTAGTGTATCCCCTCAGTAGCAGAAGTTATATTTATTAAAAATAGTTCTAATAGTCATAGAATTAAATAAGTCTAATTCTGTTAGGCTAGACACTACTGTTAATCTCTACTTTGGCATTAATGGGAAGGATGAGTTGTAATTAAAGTGCAAGAGTCAAAATTTTATAATTCTACTAAAACTTGTAGGATCTCATTAAAATTTCATGTGTATCTAAATGCTGAGCCCTTAGTTACTGAATTCTCTTTTTAATTCCTTCCTTCCTTCCTTCCTTCCTTCCTTCCTCTTGGATGTTCTTTACTGTTCTTGTTTTGAGGTTTTGCTTCATATAAGAGAAAAAGTGATACTATCCCTTTATTTAGTGTTTGTTTGTTTGTTTTTCTTACAGTCCTAGCACTTAAGATCCAGGACAGCCTGGGTTATATAGCTAGGCCTGTGTTAAACAAACAAACAAACAAACCAAAACAATTTTTATTTTATTTTATTTATTTGAATACACAACTGCTGTCTTTCAGACACACCAGAAGAGGGCATCAGATCCCATTACAGATGGTTGTGAGCCACCATGGGGTTGCTGGGAATTGAACTCAGGACCCCTGGAAGAGCAGTCAGTGCTCTTAACCTTTGAGCCGTCTCTCCAGCCCAACAACAATTTTAAAAAAAAAATTGTAGATAAGTAAATAAAATAAACTGTATAGCTCTATTAGTATACTCAAGATCTCAGAGAAAACTTTCCCTTTTTGTATATATTGTGTCTTTACTTTTTTTTTTTTTAACCTTGATCACTCTCAGGACATTTGTACATGTTTTTTGAAAGTCTGTCATCTTTAAATCACAAAGTGATTCCTATTTAAAAGGTAGGAGGATCCTTCAGTGTCTCTCAGATACAGGTTGCCTTGGAAACCTAGAAGACAACAAATCCCAGGCTATCCCCAGCAAATAAAAACCAGCCTCATTATGAAGCTTTTGAACATTGTAAACTCATCACACTTGGTCTAGTAGTGTGCCTCCCTCACCATAGTTTTACTTGCCAAACTGCTTTCTAATGATGGAGCACTAAAGTCAGTCAGGCTTTTTCTGAGTGCTTTTTGTCAGATCATCATCTGTTAGTCATTAATAAAAATAATGCCTCAAAGACATTTAAGGTTGGGTAACCAAAGAGGAGGAATTATTTCTCTTTGCTTTGTAATTTATAAAGGAATAGAGAATGAGTAAGTCAGAACATGTTGCTGGGAAATAATGACCTGGTGGTATTTGGGGCATTTAAATTAGCCACAAATTGAAACTAACATATATTAATTCTTGCTAGTCATTCTTTTTTAGGAAAAAAATGTTTGATTTTGAAGATTAAGCTTCTATAGGAGATTTGAGTTAAATATTAAATTACTTGCAAAGAAATACATTAATAAGTAGTTATGGTTAATGGTACTATTCCCTAGAAAAGTACTAGTTTAGGTTACATGTCCCTCAGACGCTAATCTTTTCTTTTTCTCCTCTCTCTCTCTCTCTCTCTCTCTCTCTCTCTCTCTTTCTCTCTCTCTCTCTCTCTTTCTCTCTCTCTTTCTCTAGACAATGTTTCTCTGTATAGACGTGGCTTTCCTGGAACTCACTGTGTCTACCAGGCTGGCTTTGAACTCAGGGATCCACCTGTTTCTACTTCCCAAGCACTGAGATTAAAGGTGTGAGCCACTGTGCCCAGCTGCTATAAATCTTTTATAAAAATACTTGATTTCAGAATCGTACAGAGTCCAAGTCCTTTAAGAATTGTGATTTACTGGTTCTCAAATTTGAATCACCTAAAATCTTACTAAGACTATTCTTCACATGCTCTAACTGGAGCCTGAGATCTGGGATGTTCCCAGGCTACTCTGGTCTTTGGACTACATTCTGAATATATCAAGTCTGCAAATTAGTTTATGTCTTCATGTCTTCACTGCTCTAACTTGTAACAAGGGCAGTGCCTGTTACCTGCCATAGTTTGCAGAGATTTATGAAACACTGCTGAATGAACACTGGAATCTGCCACATCTGCCTGACATGGAATGTGCAGTTGCGTTTTCTTTGTTTCAAAAGTTTTTGATTTTAATTTCTGTTATAGAAAATACTGATAGATGCAAGCCAAAACTCTTCTAAGTCTCTTGTATTATTTAAGTACTTGCCTTCTGACAATTGAGATGAGTTATCTAGGGAAAAAGGGAACTACTAGTGTGAAGCCTTGGTGCTTCAAAATGTGTGCCTTTGGGAAATAATTTAAAAATCAAAAATAAAAAAATACTCGATTACTATTACTTTTTGTTATAAAGGTTGGATGATTATAATAATTTCAGGAAGGAATGTGTTCTCTTTGTTTATAGGAAACAAGAGGACAGCCTTTTACCAATAAAATACTTTTCTCTTTAATGGGTTTGGGAAGAAAATACTCAGGTTCCTACCAATTTAGTTATAGCCATGAGTAACTATGAATTTGTTTCTTTTAAGACACTATACAATTACTTTATCTGTCTGCAATTTAGAGGTCTAGCTTAAAATCTTGAATGACTAACAACATCAGTAGTCTTTTTGGAGGTTCAAGGGGGAAATGTGTTTCCTGTTTTACTAGTAATTTTTTGACTTCCACTCCATAACTCCATGTAAGGTAAGATACTTTATTTTTAAAAGTAGAATGAATAGATATAGTACTTAAAGTTAAATGAGTTTTGTGTGGTTTCTTTTGTTTACTGTTTATTGAATAGTCTTTATATGCTGTCATTGACTTTTGTTATTGTTACTATACACATTTGTTCAGATCTGATGGCCAAAAGAAAGGAAGAAAATTTCTGCTCTCCTGAAAATGCTAAAAGACCAAGACAAGAAGAACTGGAAGATTTTGATAAAGAGGGAGATGAGGATGAATGTACAATTTCTTTCACAAATGGAACATCCACTTTGGTAAGTGTAGACTTACAAAATAATGTTTTTCAACTGATTTGTTTCTCACGATCATTTTATATGTCACATTTTAAAATAATATGTAGTCAGGAGGAAGCAGTAAGAATTTTAGAGAGCTGTGTAAAAGCATCTAATTTTGATATTTGTGTTAATGATTATAAAAATTAAAATAATGGGAGAAATAACTGTCTTCAAATAAATTGGCAAACCTATTGTAAGACCAGCAAAGGTAAATTGCCAGTGTCGTGAGTGGAATAGAGGCCATGATTACTGACTTGACCCTATGAGCTTTCAAAGAGTAAGAACATATAATTGTCCTTCACGGAATTAGAGAAAGGACCCAAGGAGCTGAAGGGTTACAGCCCCACAGGAGGAACAACAATATGAGCTAACCAGTACTCTCAGAGCTCCCAGGGACTAAACCACCAACCAAAGAGTACACATGGTGGGACTTTATGACTCCAGCTGCATATGTAGCAGAAGATGGCCTAGTC
>JADRCC010578827.1:0-22699 GCA_019843855.1 Hylomyscus alleni
CATTCATTTCTTCTTTGAAGCACATATGGATTGCTTATATCTTTAAGATCCAGTGTGATCTGGAGGGCACTGGGTAGAAGGGTGGGGCTATATTACATTTCTACAAGTGATGTCCTCTCTCACCTCAGAAATGCATTAAACTAGAAGTCAAATCTTCCAGCAGATAACACAGAGATTTCCTCTCTGCTCTTCACAAACACTGAAAAAATATTTTGAAATTTTCCATTATGAGAGGGAAATTTAATATTTAAAGGTAATTTGACCTGTACATGCATATACCATGAATATTTGATGAAATCTATAGCAAATGTATTTATAGAGCATTAATCTGAGGATATTTATTTCTTATTCATTTTCTGGTATATTATTACTTCAGCACATGCGAAGTTGCCCTCTACAAATGCCTGACTCTGAAAATGCACGTAGAAATAAGAAGGAGGTGTTCCTTTTCTCACCATAGCGGGTAGAACCCCAGCCACCCACTTCTAAAAGAAGCTATTCTAAGAGAACTGGAGTACCCAATGTGGCTGTAGGGTCACATTCATGTAAATGTCCCAAACTGCCAACAACAGAGTGTAACATTACCCTTGTCCTTCTGTAGTGCCAATGTTACTCCTTTGTGAGATTTCAGTATCATTCCATGGATTAAAATGTATGTACTGTCCAGTTTTGTGAATTGTTCAATATAATATCTATTCAAAGACGACATTTTTAGTTGCTTGGTGTACACACCTGGAGGATAAATATTTTTTTCTTTGCAGTAGCATCAGTGTTGAGATAAAAATAAAAGCATAAATGAATATCCACAAGAAAGCAACAAGCAAAGAGAAGACAGCATTTCTATAGAAGTACAACTTAGAATTAATTTGTTATATGTATTTGAGGAGGAAAAAGTTGCCTCACCATTATTATAAAAAGAATGAATACATTCAAGAGACAAAAGTTTCTGACTAGTAAGTATGAACTATTTTGAGGTCTTGGATGTTAACTAAATTAGGCAGAGGAGCCTACTCCATGTGTCCAAGGCTGGGCAGAGTTGTGCTTATAAGGGAGCTCACACTGGCCAGAATGGCACCCCGGTCACACTGGCTGGCAAGGAACCACCCAGCTTATATTTGCTGATATGCAACCCCCTGGTATTTTTCATGTTGTATAAATAATACTGCCTTTTTACATGTTACTTTAGTAAGAGAAGACGCCTGCGTTTGCTGGTCAATGAAAGAAAAACAAAACTTAAGACATAAGTTTCAACTGCAAATCACTTTAAAACACAGAAATCTGAATGGAGATATTTCAAAATGTACAGGTCTAGATAGTTCAGAAGAACTGATATGTTTATGCTAGAAGAAATGTTTGTTAGTTGGTGTGGAGGTCGGGCCACATATGACTCAGTTACTTAGTCACCAAGCTCCGTTCTGAGCTTGTCTTATCATTGTGGTACCAAGTTCTTACTTGATGATCCTGGAGGCATTTTCTGCTGTGTAAGAATTAGACACCTGTGCTTACAGACTTTTGAATCTTTAAGCTTTTGATAAAGCACTGCTCTTTTCAGTGTAGAAACACAGAATGCTATATGTGAAGACAGTAGCCTGCTGGTTCTTGAAGAGCTTGCCTTTGCCAACATTTTTTCCAGTGAAAGGTTGACCAGCACTTCTGTGACTGATTTCAGAATATTATTTTGCTATAAATGAGCTTAGTTTCACACTATACAGCACACATATGATCGCGTGTGCATGTTTGTCCCTGTACATACACACACACACACACACACACACACACACACACACACACACACACATTTACAAGCACTATAACAGGAACGAGTTTTTCCAAAACATTCCTCCATATTAGATTTAGATGTTTTCTGTTCTAGACTACTCTATTTCAGTAATAAAAACATGCCAGCTTTATGACTCAAAATTCTAGAACTGAGTCTATACTTGGGTCACTACACACAGTATAAGAAGCGCTGACTGGCTACTAACAAGGCAAAGGGCAGAGAAGAGACTTTAGTCAGGGTTTTTAGTTTTGCACTTGATTTTAAGCTGGCATACAATGTAGAAAGATGGATATGGCATTTCTAACAGATGGAGTTCTGGGTGCTCATCCTCGCCAAACTCTTTTGCCACTTCTACCTGTCTTCCTCCTTCCACTTTACTGCCATGAATGTTCTAATGCCACTTGACTCTTTCCTTAATACCTTTCACCCTCCTCTCCAGCTTAATAACTGAAACTCATTCATATACACATATACTTATGCATATGCAGACATGTGTATATATTCTACATATATCTTATGATTATATATTTTTATATAATTATATACAATCAAAATTAAAATAAATAATTAAAAATATATAACATATAATTATATATTATATATAATACATTATATTACATACTATATAATTATGTTATAATAAAGTACAATATATTATAATTGTATACAATTATACTGATATATATATAATATATAGTATAACATACTATACATGATATATATGTTGTATATGATGTGTTTGATATGTGATTGATATATGATTGATATGTAATATGTGATATATGATATATGGTATGATTGATATAAGATATATTATTGATATTAATGGCATATGATATAGGATGATACATAATATACGATATATGATATATGTGTGTATGTAAAAAGCCAGGGTCCTCATATGAGAAAGGATGTGTAATATCCATCTTTCAGATTCTGACTCACCTCATTTAGTATATGATTTCTAGATCAATCCATTTATTTATTTTTTTTAATTTTTATTTTTGGTTTTTCAAGACAGGGTTTCTCTGTGTAGCCTTGGCTGTTCCGGAACTCACTCTAGACCAGGCTGGCCTTGAACTCAGAAATCTGCCTGCCTTTGCCTCCCAAGTGCTGGGATTAAAGGCGTGAGTCACCACTGCCCGGCAGATCAATCCATTTTTGTATGGATTTTATTTTTCTTTCCTTCCCAATTAAATTCCATTGTACATACATACTACATTTTCATTAACTATTCATTTGAAGGACATCTAAGCTGGTTCCCTTTCCTTGCTGTTATGAACAGAGGAGCACTACATCTGGATGTGGGATCTAGAGTCCTTTTGGTATATGCCCAGGAGTGGTTAGCTGGGCCCCATGGTTGTTATATATTCTGTCTCTTTGAGAAACCTCTACTCCAGGGTTGTCAATCTTCCAAATGCTGTGATCCTTTAATATAGTTCCTTATATTATCGTACACCCAACCATAAAATTATTTTCGTTGCTATTCTGTAATTGTAATTCTGCCACTGTTATAAATTTTAAGGTAAATATCAGATATGCAGGATATCTGATATGAGACCCCTGTGAAAAAGTCAATCTAGCCCTAAAAGGGCCATGACCCACAGGTTGTGAACTACTGATCTAGACTGATTTCCATGGCACCAGATTGCCTTCATACTCACTCATGATTTGTAATCTTTTTTTTTTTTAACCAATAGTCACACATAATCTGTCTTTTTAATGTTTTCATCTTTCTGGTGAAGCATATAAAAGCCTCTTAGTTTTAGCCTTGAACAGAACTTTATAATACATTGAAAGAATTTTGGGATGGGAACCTACAGTAGTAGTTAGGGGATATAGGGATTTGTTTTTCTTGAAGCATTGTGGATTGAACCAAGGATGTGTGTATGCTAACCAAGCAATCTCTCACTGAGTGCATTTCCAGCCCAGGATCTAACAATTTTAAAGCATAGATAAGACACATATAGGGAATGCAGCTAGATTTAAATTCTAGATAAAAAATGAATAGTTGCTTATTATGCATTCGCCTTAAGTGTTATAAGGATATAATTGTTAAAAATAACTTCTTGCTAACCTCGAATTGAATTTTTGCTGGATATCCTATATTGGTTAAGTATGGCAACAATGAATCACTCAAAAATCACTTTCCATTCCTGAGGTCTGGGACTGTCTGGGATAAAGTCTAGGAAGGGTTAACAGCATAAGAGAAGGTATCTTCAATATCAGAATTGTCAGGAAAAGACTACTTTCAATATACAAGAATTCCGCACAGTTCCAGGAACCGACCTAACTGGGCCAATGAGGGAATAACGAAAGGACAGATTCATGGGCACGTGGGTACATGGACAGGGAAGCTGGGGTCTGGTGGACTAGGCTTTCTGATGAAACAAAAACAAAACAAAACATAGTTTCTTACAAGCTCAGTGTATTTATTATATGCAATTCAGAAACTTGGTAAGTTTATTATATATAGTTGAACAAGGAGGCCAGCCTATATCACACAGCTGAATCAGGAGGAATTTTAGCTCATCTCAATAGGAGCAGCCTCTGCAAGTGAACAACCTTTGGACAATAAGCACCCAGAAGGAGAGACCAGGAGAAAAGCTCTGGTGGACAGACATTTTCTGCACATGGTGTCAACACCCATGCTTGAATCCAAAGAAGCCATTGCCATTCTCACAAGTCTTACCAGGGGAGATTTAGACACTCCCATAGAGTTGAGGCATTGGATCTGCACAGGGTCATGCCTATGTCAATAGCATTAGTACCCTCAGCATTTCACCTTTTCGGTACACATAAGCTCCTGCAAGGTAACAGGAGGAGATAGATCGAGATGTTCATGGGCATTTTATCTAAGTGGAACTCTACAACTTTACAAGTCGAAGAGCATCAAAGGAGTATGGACACCCTTATACATAGTGGTTGGAAATATCGCCTATTGTGGGCATTTTGGAAAGCTGTCTGGGAGTATTTGGATAAATTGAATACATCTAAGCCAAGTAAACTGATTCTTCCATTATATAGGTCTACTAAAAAACATCATTCTGGTCTATTGAGAGGCATGCTTCAGTGTGTCTCATTCCAAGATACTTGTGCTGTGCAAAGGTGGAGGCAGTATCTGGCTGGACCTCCAGTTCTGTAGTGAGTGGGTAAAATTGTGATCAGCATTCACCATGGGAGTGCAATGAGGTAATCAGGAGAAATTACACACACACACACACACACACACACACACACACACACACACACGGAGTTATGAGACAGTGCTGGGATGGAGGTGGGGGTAAAGAAAGCTTGGAAAGCTTGCACCACAAGTACAAGTACACACATTAAATATTAAATACATGTTGACATACCTGTTTAAATTTTCAAAACTTTTGAACTAATAGAATAGCATGTGACTTTTGGAATAAAAACATTCTATCTATCTGTTACCTATCTACCTATCATCTATAAACTATCTATCTATCTATCTATCTATCTATCTATCTATCTATCTATCTATCTATCTATCCATCCATCCATCCATCCATCCATCCATCCATCTATCTATCTATCTATCTATCTATCTATCTATCTATCTATCTATCATTTATATATTATTTATCTGTCTATAATCTATCTATCATCTATACTATCTATATAACATCTATCAATCTATTTATCTAGGTAAATATATGAATATCTATCCATATTTTGAATATACATAAATGTATATATATAGAAAAGTCCTGCATATAAACATACATATCTGTAATTTTGAATTATGTACATTATTTGTTGTTATATATATTTATTTTAAAACAATACACATAAATTTGTAGAGACTCCATGCACATCGATATGAGATACTCTCAACTAAAACAAGAACTGCCATATGATAAAGGTATACAATTCCTATGCAACCCACTTTCACTCCACCCTTCCTGTTCTGAAATTCATCACCTCTTTTTCTTTGTTATTGTTATGTATATGAAAAAAGGCATAAATATGTAAATACAACCTGCTGACTCTATCTTTACATAGATACATCTATGTAAGCATTGCTTGCATGCATATGTTTTCAGTGCTGACCACCTGGAACTGGATAACTAATTAAGAGCTTATGCCTGGGAATGACTAATGTTTCATTTTTCCAGAAGTCCTTAGTTGTCTGTAGTTCTTTGTTGAGGTTCCATGAGAGTCCCCCTTTCCAGAAAGAGAGCCTATTTGTGTCTTGGACTTTCCCCCCGCCCTCTGATTCTAGGGCAAGTAGTCTGGCTTTAGCACACACACTCTTTACTTGAGGATACCTCATTTCTCTGATCACTGAATCTTTGCCTAAACATATGAACGTCTTTTGGCATGTGTGACGCTTGTATATACTTGACCCAGAGAGTGGCACTATTAGGATTTGTGGCCCTGTTGGAGTAGGTGTGTCACTGTGAGTGTGGGCTATAAGACCCTCGCCCTAGCTTCCTGGAGGTCAATCTTCCACTAGCAACCTTCAGATGAAGATGTAGAACTCTCAGCTCCTCTCGTACCATGCCTGCCTGCCTGCCATGCTCCTGCCTTGATGATACTGGAGTGAACCTCTCATCCTGTAAGCCAGCCCCAGATAAATGTTGTCCTTATAAGACTTGCCTTGGTCATGGTGCCTGTTCACAGCAGAAATATCCTAACTAAGATTGCATGTGTTCACTTCACCTCACTTAAAAATCTAAATTTAAATTTACTCTTGTAGCCAAAAGTTAGAGTATCCTAATTCCAATTTTATAGTTACCTTCAGTTCTGTCTCAGAAGTGCTCAGAAGCCAAACAATTGGCTTCAAACTTCAGTTCTTCAAATTCATGATAGCAAGAAGATAGTTTGGTTTGAAAAAAACCCAGACATTTAAAAATAATAGTCTAATTTAGATTGAATGTCATTGTTTATTTAATTACTTTTTCCTTCTGAAAGTAAGTAGATTTTACCTATGAGATTTTTGTTTATAAACATCTGTGAAACAAACTAACACTTGCAGTTATGTTAAAGATGATTTTACACTTAAATATATACTTTTTTAAAACAGAATTTAAAGAAAAATTTTCCCAATTTAAGGACAATATTTGGCATAAGCTTACCTAAATAAAAATATTCTCAACCAAGCTGAGTTATTGAAATGTTTATGGAATTACACTAAATTATCCTAAATTTATTATTGCCCTTTTGCTTATAAGGGTTTGATTCTTGAGGCACAGTTCAGAAAAGAACAATAAATACAAACAGAATAAAATCAACCCAATGAGCATTTTTGTGAAGGGGATTTAAAAAGTAAATTCGAATTTTAAATGTAAAACAAGAACAAAGCAGAAACCCCCCAGTTTTGTAGAGGAACGTGCTCTTTCCCACAGTGCAGTGCTTGTGTGTGTGGGATGGGGAGACTGTGTCACTAAATCTGACTAGAAGGAAAAGTGAATCGCAGATAATTCAGACTTTGAAATTAAAGCATTTTAGCTATTGGCAGATGTCAAGGCAGTCAGAGACTTAATGAATACTAAGCTGCAGACCTGCCTTCCTTCTCTGTCTCCTGCACAGTTGACAAAACAAGCCAGACTTGATGTCAAAACAGATGGGGAAGGAAGAGAGGAAGACAGAAGAAACTTGGGCAGAGTTTTGTTTTTCCGTTTCCCCCCACCATCCCTGGTTTTAAATCTCAGTGATCCGAGCACAATCTAGGCACGCTCAAAATGAACCACTTACTGATTCTCAGAAAAGAACTCCGAAGACATCCTGGACCACTACCTCCAGCAATTTGATCGATACAATCTTATTGATCGATTTCTTTTCTTCCGGTACAGACCTGGATCTTCCTATTTTCAGGACAATCTCTGAGCTGGGGATTGATTACTGTCTGACTGAGTCCCTCCTTGCTTTGACTCTAAGCATGGCTTGGCTGTGTTTTTCCTTTTTTCTTGCTTGAGATACATTGTGCCATGGTTTCTTCTGCCACTGGCTTGTTGTCCAACACTTTCTCTAGGTGACTGTGAATTCCTGGATCATGTCCTCAGACTCTTCGTACCCAGGCTAGAAACTTTATGAATGCCAAACCCACAAATTCAATTGTACAATAGCTATTGTTTCAATGATCATTTTCTCCCCACTATATTGCAGTTTCCACACATTCACTCAGATAGACTACGAACTTAGACTTCTGTCCATGCCTGCCTCCTAAGCAAACTTTCTGCTTCTAAATTTACTTTTTAAAGTCTTTTCTTCATTGAAACATGAGAATTAAGAAATTGCTTTAAACAAGCCTCCAGATTGCTACCTTTCCTACAGTCCTCAGCATAACAGAAGTGATGCTCCTTTGCCAGGTACTCAAAGCCCAGTCATGACCTCTACCTCTCCAGCCATCACACCTTCCCCCACACTGTTATTTTCCTTTCATTCAACACACATTTCCTGGATGCCTTAGTGTTTTATAGTGAATAAAAGCTGGCATTGTTCTTTCTATAACAAGACTAGATTCTGTTGGCGGAATGAGCTATTAAATAAGAGAAGTTTTCAGTCAAGATAAAAAATATAAAAAAAAAAAATACGAAAGAGTTGGCCAAGTTTGGGAGTTGAAAATGATTGACTGAGAATATGATCCTACCTGAAGGGTGGGTAAAGAAGTTATAAGGGATGTACATTAATGACTTAATTAGTTAGTTAGTTTGTTCTCTGTGATAGACTACCTGGTAAAAATGATTTAAATTTATTATTAGAATTATTATAAAATTTCTTTTAGCTCAAAGTTTAGCGGGTCCAGTCCATCATGCTGGGGAAGGAAGGCATGATGGCAGAGACAGCTCCACCCATGGTGGTGGGGAGCTTGCTGGTGGGTCACTCATATCTTGGTAGATGAAAGAGATGAGATTTCAGGCCAGAAATGGAGCCAGAATGTAGATCTCAAAGCTTCTTCTAGTGATATCCACAGGTAGGGCCTATGTCCCAAAGATTCCATGATCACACCAAACAGTACCACCATCAGGGGATGAAGTATTCATAATACATGAGTCTGTAAAAAAGTTCAAACAATCAGGGAAAGGAAATCTTGGTCACAGCATCTAAAAGTATTTAAAGGATGGAAAAGGAGCTGCTTGGTAGTAGTGCATGATTTTAATCCCAGCACTCCAAAGGCAGAAGCAGGCAGATTTCTTAGTTCAAGACTAGCCTGATCTTTAGCTTGAGTTCCAGGACAGCCAGGGATACACAGAGAAACCCTGTTTCAAAAAACCAAAATAAGTAAATAAGTAAACAAACAAACAAATAAATACAAACAATTGAAGGAGAGTCCTTCAGCTGAACTAGAGAGAGGGAGGAGCTATGGAGATGGCTAAGTGACACAGAGAGACAAATAGGGACCAGTTCTCCTTTGACCTCATGGTCAGAGTGGAAAATCCGATGCTCTACTCTGAAGGCAACTCTGAGAATCTGGTGTTCTATTGAGGGTGACTGATTTGAAATTAGAAGAGAACTTGACAGTGTCATAGAGTACAAGCACAGAGCAGTGGTTCTGGTGCACTACTAAGTGAACTAAACATCTTGTACATCTATTCTTGAGGAGTTGGAAATAACTTTAACTTGATCCTATGACTTAGAAACTGCCTTTTTCTATATACAAGCCAAAGAAATGAAGCCATATGCTTGAACAAAAATTGTGTTATCAGTATTCACGGTAGCACCATTCCTAATGAATATAGAAAACAATCCAAATGCCTACCAATGATGAATACATAAATAAAATATGATAAAGTCACATCCTGAGTTGAATGAAAATGATTGAGCATGTTCTAGTATGAGCTTCAAAAACACAGTGCTGAGTCCAAAAAGCCAAATGCCAAGCACCATTCAAGATTGGAAACATGAGAACATTCTATGAGTTCATCTATGTGATGGCACCAGCAACAGACTATGGAGATTGAGTCACTTAGGGTTTGTGAGGAGAATAAAGTGCAGAAAGATGGAAAGTGATGGATGGCAGACACTATGGAGTATTTGGAATCAATGGACATGTTCTAAAATTAGATTGTAATGATGCTAGCATCCAACTTCATGCTTAAAAATAATGACTGAATGACATTCAATGATTTTAATGATATATAACTTATTCCTTAATAAAGTGAATGAATGAGTGAGTGAGTGAGTGAGTGAACAAGATTAGAAATGGATGTGGAAAAACTGGGTAGGAAGCAACTACCCTGCTAACCCAGGTGATATTCGATGTCTGGTACTAGAGACTAGGTTACAACAGGATGGGAGACCATTTGGGAATTCGGCTAGACAAGGGAAACATGAGCACATTTAGGTTTAGTCTTTCTCTTCTATAAATGTAGCACTATTTGAATACTTCAGCCACCTTAATGCCCCCACCCTTCCTCCCTGTGATCCTGTGTTCGTCAGGATAGGCTCTTAAACCATTACATACCTGGTGTATACATGATCACTCTTTGACACACACACACTCACCATCAAATGTCCTTTTCCCCGAAAATCCTACAGAGTCACTGCTGATCACTCTTACACACACACACACACACACACACACACACACACACACACACACTCACACTCACAATCAGGAGTACTTTTCCCCTGAAAATCCTCCAGAGTCACTGCAGTCCTTTATGCCCTGACAACATTCCAGATACATTTCCCTGTTAGCTTTTTCTCGCATCCGAGTGTTTGCATACCTGTACCTGTTGCTGAACTCTTTATAATTAGGTCCTTCATTCCACCCATCACATGATCCTTGCCAAACATGGCCAAACACTCTCTCCTACTGAGCCAAGATGCCTCTCAAACCAATGTCAATGGTAACCTCTGTCAATACACTGGCATTGCCACATATACGCAATCTATTGCTGGCTGAAGCATATAGATACAGCAGGTAAACTGGATTGATACAATAAATAATTTGAAAATGTTTACGGAAAGATATGTTCATCTTTATCTGTGGGTAATATGTGAAATAATTTATTCTTCTCTACTATTTCTCCATTCTTACAATGGTTGATGCTTTTCAATCTCCTTGGAATAAATCTGTGCTATTGCCATGATTTCTATCCATAGCATTTTGTTTTTGTCTGCATCCTTGTTTTGCTAAATAGGGGGAAATAATCTTTTATTATGAGCCACCCAAGTATAGTCCATAATGGGGTTTGGCCTTTCCACAATAGTCTTTACATTTTAAGCATTGTGCCTTTGAGAACTAAAGCTTTCTAAGTCTGGCATCAAGGTAATGATTTCGTTATTTATTCCTTTGAATCAGCTCCTTCGGTGACTCGCTTTCCTTCCTAACCCAGGCTATTATGCGCTAATCCAGACATTACATTTCTTTAGAACAGATGACACAGACTGTTGACTTAAGGTGATTTTGCAATATGCCCATTAACAAAGACTTTGTGAGCAGGAAGAATACCAGTTATTCAACCAACTTTAAGAAAACAGCTGAGCGGGAGACCAGCTTAGCAGGGTGTTAAATATCCATTAATAATGGCAGGGAGTCAAACTTCAAGGTTTTAATTTGAGTTTGGATAAGCACTTCAAACTCTGGGCCCAGCTAACTATATTTCTGAGTTTCTGTTTAAGAAAATCTGGCCTTAACTCACAGCAAGCTTGGTCTATATGAAGACAAGACAAGACATTTTCCCAGTAGCCTATGAGGATGCATATCTTCATAGGATGATCATGCAATGCACACTAAAATTATTGTTGAAGTTTGTGGGGTAATACAGATCCTGTATTCCCACACGGCAACATTTCTCAGACCGTATGTGTTGATTTCTAGCAGAGGAAATTCTGTCACTCTACTCTGTGGCTGAATGCGAAATGCACCAATTGGCTCACGCCTTATGTCTTATGCAGTTGCCCCCCAAGGGGTAGGGCTGCTTTCTAGGGTTCAGGGAACTAGAAGGTGGAGCCTAACTGGAGGATTCAGTAAGTCACAGGTGGAATGCTTTGCAGGTGTCACCTGCTTCCACATCCCTCCTGGATACCCAGAATTGAGCCATTCTGCCCTACGTTCCTCACTATGACAGACAGAACCCTTTAAAGCCTGAACATCTTTTCTCTGCTGAGTAGTTAATGTGAGATATTTTGCCATGGACCGGAAAGGTTGGACTAACCTAGGAAATCAGTATTAGGAAAGGAAGTTTATGACTGCATCTGAATCTGAACATGTTTTTAAACCTTTAGGAATTAGCTTCCTGAAGAAATCCAGATAAACTGGAAGAAGCAGATTATTGAAGCCTAGACGGCTGTAAGCACTGTGAGGTGGTGGGATCAGAGAAGATAAGGCTGCTAAAAGGAATATGGACAGCAGAGACTTTGCTTGTGGAGTCATAGGTAGGACTTTGTACTGACTGCTTTTGTGTGTCAACTTGATACAAGCTGGAGTTATCACAGAGAAAGGAGCTTCAGGTGCAGTAGTGCTTCCATGAGATCCAGCTGCAAGGCATTTTCTCAATCAGTTTTATCAAGGGCAGGAAGGCCCATTGTGGGTGATACCATTCCTGGCATGATAGTCCTAAGTTCTATAAGAAAGCGAGCTAAACAAACCAGAGGAAGCAATCCAGTAACCAGCATCCCTCCATGGCTTCAGGATCAGCTACTGCCTCCAGGTTCCTACCTTGTGTGAGTTCCTGTCCTGACTTCCTTTGGTGATGAACAGCAATATGGAAAGTGTAAGCCGAATAAACCCTTATTTCCCCAACTTGCTTCTTGGTCATGATGTTTCGTGCAGGAATCCTGACTAATAAGACAGACTCTGTTGGGAACTGGGTTAGGACCGTGTGTGTTATATCCTGGCAAAGAACTTGTTATACGGCGTCTGCCCTGAAAATTTTCATGAGAGTAAATTGAAAAGAAATTCACTAGTTCTTGTGATTGAGGAAATTTCAAGGCAACCTAACAGGTAGGTGATAACATGGTTATTGGTAGTGGATTGAGTAAGGTTTGTAGTGAGTATCTAGGGCAAAATGCAGGGTACAAAGGTTTTAGTTCATTGAGACTTGATTTGGAGAAAAGAGCTTTAGGGCATCTTGTTTACCCAAGGCTGAGAATGGAAGTGCTTTACTGTGTTCACTCATTTATTTACTTTAGAGTGTACTGCAGTCATGGTATAAGAAGATCTGATAGAAGCTTGAGCTGCAGACAGCCCTTGGCTTCATTTATACAGTGCTGATTTTGAATGCATATAGGATATAGGAATTATCAGGTTGTGGAGACTTCCCTTCAGATTTCAAAGGAAAGCCCTTATATACTGGGTAGTGTTTGACTTGGTCAGGATCACTACAAGCAACTTCTGAAGGTGTAATAAAGTCATTGTGAAATGGAGATGCCTGGATGTTACAAATGCCGGAAAGATGCCCAAACCCACATGAACGCACGTCACCATAGCATATGCTGCAGACTGAAAGGCGACACATAGGAATTAATGTTTGCTCTACTGAGTTTTGGTCTTCCTTTGGTTTAATATCTCTTTTCTGTGATATTATTCCCATCTTTTACAATCTAATGGAATATATTCTTTGTGTCTTATCTTAGATGTACATAATTTTTTTTAGATTTTTTTTTTTGTTTACTTTCTGGGAACTCATAGCTAAGACATTTCCTTGATTCTCAGAACAGATGTGGGATTTAGACTTTTGAAAAATGTTGGCTCAGTTTAGACTCTGGGGACTCTTTGGATTGTCTAAATGTCTTTTCTGTGGGCTAGCTAATCTTGGTTTTCAACTAGACATACTTGGGAAGAGGAAGCCTTTATTAAGGAACTATCTCAGTTAGATTATTCAGTGGGATTGTCTATGAGCCATAGTTATTTGACAGGGAGGGTCATGCCTACTGTGGGTGGTGCCATTCCTAGGCAGGTAAGCCTGAACTGCATAAGAAGGTAGCTGAACTTGTGAACTTTGAGCTCCTACCATGACTTCTCTCAATGATGGACTATGAGCTATGACCTAAAATAAACCCCTTCCTCTTTCATTTATTTTTTTGTTAGTATTTTATCATACCACCAGAGAAGCAGACCAGAACATGTTGTTATGAGATGGCCCTGTCTTCTGAGGGTCTGTGTGTACAATATGTGGTCCTCAGTTGGTAGTGCCATTTTGGAGATACTCTGGAAACTTTAGTATGTAGGGTATAGCTGGAAGCAGGAGGTCCTTGGAGGCATACCTTTGAAGGTTATGTATGCCTTTCCATCAGTTTTCTTCTCATTCTCTGATTTTGGGGCTGCCTGTCATGAACTTTTCCACCCCCCTAACCCACTGTGATGGGCTGAAACCTCTCATATTATGAGCCCAGAACACACCATTCCTCACACTATTCATAGAAACTGTTTTGTTGAATGATGAGAAAGTTGACCAGAGCACTGCAGCTTAAAGTTGGTATTATACCTTCACTGAGAAATTTTCAGTGAAACCGTTCTATTGTCAGTGAAGAAGTCACTATTTTCTTTCGCTTTTCCCAAAGTGGCTTGATGTGATGCATACAACTGTGTCCTGCACCAACCTAGTTGGCTTTTAAAAACCAAGAAACATTTCTTGTTTTATGTTTTTTTCAGTACTTCTTCAATTTAGCTGCTTAGTTGTGACAGCTAAAATCTGTTATGTGAACCAGAATTCACACACTGATCTTAGAACATCTTTCTGATTGGTTGTCAATTTATCACTGTTCAAATGCCTAGGTTTCTTCAGTTCCACACTTAGTAACTAGGTCTTGTATTACTTATATGTGTTGAGCGATTACTACGGGGCTGACACAGAAATAGTTGTGTTACCTGGAGTGACATTCATCTGGAAATAACTCTTCCCTGGACACACAGGCCATTTAGTGTAAAATTATAGATTTTTAAACTGGGCTCTGTACTCTAAAACCTAAAAATTAATTTTTGAAACAAAATATGTATATGAGTACGGCAGCTTTAAAGGGTATGACCCGCATAGACTGGTGTGTTTGAATGCTTGGCCTATAGAGAGTGGCATTATTAGGAGGTGTGGCCTAGTAGAAGTAGAAGTGTCCTTGTTAGAGGAAGTACATCACTATGAGGGCAGGATTTGAGGTCTCTATGCTCAAGCTACACCCCATGGGGCAAACAACTCTCCCTGCTGCCTGTCAATTAAGATGTAGAACTTTCAGCTGCTTCTCCAGGACCATGTCTGCCTGTGTGTGCCCCACCATGCTTCCCGCCATGATAATAATGGACTGAACCGCTGAAGCTGTAAGCCAGCCCCAATTAAATATTGTCTTTTATGAGAATTGTCATGTTCATGGTGTCTCTTGACAACAACAAAACCCTAACTAAGACAGAAGTTAGTACTGGGGACTGGCATATTGCTGTGATAGGCTTGATCATGCTTTTGTTTGAAGGAATGTGGATTTTGAGACTTGGGAAAACAGTGGAATGCTTTGAGCAGGGTTTAATGAGCCATACTAATAGGTACATGGAAGACAGTTGTGCTAAGTGAGATTTCAACTGTGGGGCCCTGGCTCAAGATGTTTCAGAGGAGAAGAATTTTAGAACCTCAAAGCATAATAAATGATATTTTGAGATTCTATTGGTCAACATAATAAAAAATATCTAATATTTCAATTGGGTAAAATGCCAGAAGAAATATTAGTACTGATGTGTTTTGTGGACTACATTCACAACTGAAGGAAATGTAAATTTCAGCTCAAGGTTGCTGAAAATAAAGATGCAAATTAAAAAAAAAGTATTTTTCTCTGTTGCTAAGAGATTGTTTGTGTGATATTTTGATGAAGAATGTGGCTGCTTTTCCCCTTGTCAGAAGAACAAGCCTATGGCTACAGTGAAAAGATTAAGATTAATTGCATTGGCAAAGGAGATCTCAAAACAGTATAGACTCTGTTGTGTGGTTCACTCTTATGAAGAGCGTTTTGATGAAAAAAAAGAAAAAAGCAAGTTAAGCAAGGAAAAATTCAAAATGTACAAATTGGGCAGAAAAGGATCAACAGAAAGTGGAATGAAGCTAAGTCTTATGTTCAAGGAAATAAACAGATTAAGACATGGAATAGAGGGAGTGGTTACCTTCAGGGGAAGACCCCACCCAGCTAAGCTTCCATTTTGTGAAAAGGAATTAAAGAAAAGCTTAGGTCTGGGCATGGTGGTACAAGCTCTCAGTCCTAGCGTTCAGGAGACAGAGGCACACTTGCCAACCTGATATACAGACCAAGTTCCAGGACAGTCAAGCTGAGGTAGTGAAGGAAGCCATTGAAAACTGAAAGCTGGTAAAGATGTAATTGAAAAAGGGGCCAGGTCCCAGCCCAAGCAAGCAGCAGAACTTGGCAGCTTCAGCTATGTGGTTCTGACTATAGGGTCAAAGATAGAAGAAGGGGTTATGGAATGTCATTCAGAGACTAAGGAAAGCTGATGAGGCTAGGCATGTTGCAGGAGTGTCTCTGTATGGAGGCCCAGAAAGGCCATTGTATGAAAGGGGTTGTGCAATCTCCCTCTGAGACTTAGAAAAGCCAATAAGGCCAAATGTGTAGTATGGGTATCCCTGCATAGAGGCCCAGAAGGTAATCGTGTGAAGCTGTTAAGGTGAAGCCTGAACTGCTTTAGAGACCCCAAGAGGTTAGAAATGCTAGAGCCCATGGGATATCTGCTGAGGAGAGCTACTAACAGGGAATAGAACAAGCCCAAGAGAAAAACATATGTTGCAGTCTCAAAGCTGAAAGGAGTTGGAAATATGAAGAGATTTTTGACATCACACATGGAGGTACAGAGTCTGGAGTTTGTCCATCTGGTTTTCAGTCTTGCTTTGGTCCAGTATTTCCTTACTATATTCCTTTCCCTATATTTTGGAACAGTAATGTTTATCCTGTGCCGTGATGTGTTGGAAGTATGTGGTGGTTTGAATATGTTTGAGCCATAGAGTGGTACTGTTAGGTAATGTGGTCTTGTTGTATGAAGTGTGTCATTGTAGGGTTGGGTTGTGAAGCTCTGTCCAGTACAGAAGAGTCAGTTTTGGCCTGACTACAGTCAGATCAAGATGCAGAATACTCAGCTCCTCCTATGTCACACCTGCCTAGAAGCTCCTATGTCCCTGCCTTGATGATAATCGACTGAACTTCTCAACCTGTAAGCCAGCCCCAATTAAATGTTGTCCTTTATAAGAATTACCTTGGTCATGGTGTTTCTTCATGGCAGTGGAAACCCTAAATAAGACAAAGTATATGATCTGGTTTTTGATTTTTGACTTTATAGGGGATTATAGTTAAGAGATTTCATGAATCTCAGAAGAGACTTCAAACTTTGGACTTTCAAATATTGTTGAGACTGTGATAGTCTATGGGGACTTTTGAAGTTGGACTACATACATTTTGCATTATGTTATAGCTACAAACCTATGAGGGCCAGGAAGTGGTAGGTATGATCCCTATAGACTCATATGTTGGAATGTTTGGCCCATAGAGAGTGGCACTGCTGGGAGACATGACCTGTGGGAGAAATTGTGTCACTTGGAGGATGAGCATTGAGGTCTCCTATGCTCAGGCTATGCCCAGTGTGACACACAGTCTCTCCTTGCTGCCTGTGGATAAAGATGTAGAACTTTCAGCTCCTCTCTAGCACCATGTCAGCTGGTATGCTTCCATACTTCCTACCATGATGATAACGAACTATCTCTGAAACTGTACGCCAGCCCCATTTAAATGACCTCTATAAGAGTTGTTGTGCTTATGGTATCTCTTCACAGGAATAAAACCCTTACTAAGACAATGAATGTATTTGGCTGCGTATGTGTATGGGTACCATGTATGTGCCCAGTGCCCTCAAAGTCCAGAAAAGGTCATTCAATTTCCTGGAACTGCAGTTATAGTTGGTTATGAGCTGCCATGTGAACTATTAATCATTGCCGGAGAACCAAACCCAGGTCCACTGAAAGAGCAGCAATGATTCTTAACCACTGAACCCTCTGTTCGTTATTGAGATCACTAATTCCTTGCTTTACAGTTCCAAAAGGAAGATCAACAATTTTGACTCAGTTCAGTAGGATATTTTTGTGCACCAGATTTTGTCAAGGAAGTTGAACCCTTTGAGTAGGTACCCATATCAAAAGTTGAGCATTTCTTTATGTCTTTCCTATTGTTCACTCTTAAATTTAAGAAATCAGAAAGGTTCATGGCCCATCAAAATCTGTCCCGAGTTTCACCTGATTCCTCGTTTTCTTGACTGCAATCACACTGATTCCATCTCTCATTTGAATGCTACACTACCTGACCCCATGCATCCCAACACGATCTCCTTTATACATCCACAAACCTATCTCTAGTAGAAGTCAAGGCATTCTTTTTAGAAAGGGAATGACATCATGGTGTATATGTCCCCAATCCCAGTGACTTTCCATCTTGTATACAGTAAGAGGCAAAGTCTTCCCAATGACTACATAATTGGTGACTCAGAGGTAGTCTCTAATTACTTGCCTACTAAGCATGCCCTTCTCTACCCACCCCTTTCCTTTCTGGCTTAACTCTGATGTTCTATGGCCCCAGTGCCTTTGTACTTACTGTTGTGACTGGCAGGAATTTCTTCTCCAGAGCAAACTGAAGAGCTTCTTCCTTGATTCCTTCAGGGTTTTTTTTTTCTGTTCTTTTATTAAATCTCCCCCTTTTTAGTCAAACTTCTCTGACTGTGATATTTTAAATTATTATGCAGTTCTGCTTTTTCTCCAATCACTTTTGTATCACCACAGAAGATCATATCTAATGTACTGCAGAATTCAATTATTAGTTGAATGTCTGTTTTTACGCACTGGAATTTGAGCCCCCTGAGGGCAGGAATCCACATCCATTAGATTCCCAGCAGCACTTCCAGTCCCTGTGTAATTACTTTGCAAATAATTTGAGAAATAGTGTAGAATAAGAAACTCCTGTATACATCCACAGACAACAGTTTTTCACCTATGCTCCGAAAAATAGATGAAGAAATTTTGTAATTTGTAATCATTAATCACAGCTTTACAAAGGTAAACAGCTAGAATGACTTCCTGTGGCTAATTGGTTTAGCATCTCACTGCTATTTAATGCTAGTTATTATGTAACAGGTCCACACAGCCTCTTTGCAAGAATTTATGTATTTTCCCTCTCTCCAAACTTTTTTTTAGCCTCTGGAGTTTCAGATATTTGGCAAAACAAACTCTAAGTTAGCATGAAACTCTAATTAGGACTTTCTCAGAATCCTTCACAGAGACAGACAAACTCAATTCTGTGATTGAAAAAAATATTAACAGAATAGTAAGGAAGAACACTAATTCAGTTTACCTTTGCAGCTTTTAAAATGTGAAAGTAAAGGAGTTTCTGTTTTTCACTGGGCTTTATATTGTAGTAATCCTATTACTGAATGAGTTCCTGTTAGAATTCTCATAAACCTCTTTAGACTCACAGTTTTGTATTAGATTCCAAGGCAAGTATTTTAAAAGCATCAAATAGGCCATGATTTAGAATATTGTATTCAAATGATTAATGAGACTCTTGAGCCCCAAACAGAAGAAACGTCAAAGTATAAATCTTAAAAGCTTGGTTTTCTAAGTGCAGCCCTTTTTGAGATGAGGATTTGTGTGTGTGTGTGTGTGTGTGTGTGTGTGTGTGTGTGTGTGTGTGTGCGCATTGTATTCAATATATAATCTGCTCTGAGTAGGTAAAAAATACGAATATGAGATTTCAAAAGTCTTAGGAGCTAGATAGAGATGTGACACATTCAGGTTTGGTTTGACTTTCTGTCACTAGGCATCAAGTATTACATTTTACTGTATCATGCTAAATAGGAAGAGGCAAGGCCATGTCTTTGACATGATGTCTCTCTGACTGAAACAAATATTGAATGAGAACACTGCTGTAGTTTCTACCTAGACTATCTCTAAAAGACTCAAGTCAAAAGCTCTCTGCTCACTTGAGTCTGGGCTGGTAGTAAAGCCTATAGGAGACTGGACCTACTGGGAAGAAGTTAGATCATAGGGGCCATGCCTTTGAAGAGCATATTGGCTTCCTTGGGTGAAATGAGGTAATCCTCTCTCAGACATTCCATTAGGAAATGAGGTGTCACAAATCCAAAGCAAGAGGGGCAAATGACCATGAACCATCTCACACCATTACTCAAAATAAACCCTTTCTCCATGCAAATTGTTAACCTCAGGTATTTTGTGGCAATGACAGAAAGATAAATACAAGGTGTTTAATGATATAAACTTCCTTTGAAGATTAATTTATTTTTCCTAGTGCTGTGTGATGTACATTGGGATAGTGCAATCCTTATGAAACCTCTTTTGTAATATCTTCCAAATATCCTTCCTAGGTGTTTGCTTGTTTGTTCTTCAAGACAGGGCTTCTCTGTATATCCTTGGCTGTCCTGGAGCTCACTCTCTAGACCAAACTGACTTCCAGCTCCGAGATCTGCCTCTCTCTGCCTCCTGAGTGCTGGGACTAAAGGTGTGCACCATAACTGCCTGGTCCCTTTCTAGCTTTTGTCTATGTTGTATAGCTTATTGAGATGCATAAGATTAGTCTACTTTGCCTTTATAAAAGCCAGTAAGCCTTACCTTAGTTGAGTTGATGTCATTTCCTTGCAACGCTTTCTTCATAACTGGTCTAAGAGATGGGCCCCTGCGACTGATCCTGGTCCTCTCTTCCACACTACTTTTCTTTCATGTTAGAACATATATTTGTTAAACTATCACATTTATGTGCTTATTTGTTCTATTTCCTCAATAAATAATAGCTCAATAAAGCCTGTTATTGCTATAGTGTGTATATTAACTAGCCATTTCATGAATATTAACTGAGTAAATAAGTTTCATAATATCAAATTGTAACTTCAATATTTGATGTAGAGTGTTCCTGTGCCATGATTAAAGAAGTAGTGAATTTTTAATAATTCACCAGTGGTTTGGTGGTACACAGAATTAAAAGAGTTTTAAAATCTAGTTGAAATGCATATACAAGGCATCAAAGATTTACAAAGGATATTGCATAATCATATTTTTAAATAATTATTGCATGTGATTTTGGTCTCCAAAGCTTCAATAAGGTGAGCTGAAAGACCTTGTAGAGAATTTGAACTGAGAAGAATTAAAAATGCAAACCAAGAAAGACAGAAGGGAAACATATAAAAATGTGCTTGTTCAAGCTTGCTACTATTTCCTGGAGTCAACCTTGGTTTCAATCACAATAAGCAGACCCCAGCTTGTCATATCTAGTTTCTCCCAGGGGTTTGAAACTGTAAAGAAAGCATTTTAACTCAGTGGTAACTGGATTAGAGTCATGCAAGAACCTGCCACCTTGGGACCTCCTGCTTATGCCTCAGCCAGAATAAATGTGCATAGCAAACGTTCTAAAGCAATGGCCTTGCAAGATCACAAGTTATAGTAATGTTGACAGTCTCAGCTTGGAACTTGGCGAAGCAGCCAAAGAGCTGTGGAAGAGGATTGAAAGCAGCTCATTTGCTGACATGAAGGCAACTGGCAGAGGTTTAGATGTACCACCTCTGCAGGTCAATGGTGACAATATTTGCAAAATGCCACTAGCATCTGTCCTGCAAATTGAAGCGACTTCCATACAAATCCTTGCTGCAAATCTCAGACAACTTGATTTCTTTTCCAGCCTCCAGTACTCATAAGAAACCATACGAAGTTTCTCAGACTTAACGTGTGTGAAAGGGTACTAAATCTTCCATCTCCTGGAGGCTGAAAGGGAAATGGAAAGGTAGAGTTGTCACATTCTGTCAGAGCCCAATATCTTGGAGATAATCAAATCTGTTTGCTCCCTTTAGAAATAGCTGGGGTTTGGGTACAAATTCCACCTTTGTTATTTCACGGGTTTATTGTACTCTGTCACAGAGGGGGAACATCTGCTGGTGACGACAAGGGAGGAGACCATCCCATCTTTCTTACTGGCATTCACAAAGGACTTCTGCTGGATTTATTCCCACTGGAAGGTGGCAGCTTGTCATTTTCCAAGATCCCAAGTTCAGGGAGGCACCAAATGGCTCCTGGCTAAAGGAAAAGAAAATGCTTTGTCTTCTTCATGAAAGTGTGCCTCAGTGTTGCAGTTTGCAAAATGGATGCAGAGCGACAGTTTAGGAAGGGGTAAAACTTGATTGCAGCATCCTATGGAGTGCTGGAAGCCCAATGCTACTCCCTGGAAATCAATTTTTTTCTTTCAAAGAGATTCATCTTTTCATATGGATTTGTTTTCATGGAACAAGATGAGGAGCTCGAATCATAAAATTGTCTAGCTACTCAGTCAATCAGACACATGAAATGCCGTGCAGTTTTGCCTCCTTTTCAAGTGGCAGGAGCACTGGGTGTCTGTCTCAGGGATCTGGACAGCCAGACACAGAGATTAGATCAGTTCACGTGTTGCATATGGTCATGCGATCGTAAATTGTAGGTATTGATTACATCCACCTTATGTCTGCAGGAGCTAGGATACAGAAGAGGGTCTGGCCCATCAACACTTTGCTTTGTCATTGTTAGGTGAACCGGATTGTGCTAGATCAGTAGCCAACATGAAGAATTCAATATCCCTCAACTCTTTGAAAAACAGTGTCTGTCTTTTGCAGTGACGAGACACCTTCCCTTCCTTCCTTCCTTATGTCTTCCCTTACTGGCCTAAGGCTTTGAAAACCCATGTTTTATTGAAACGTTAGACAGACGTCCAAATTCCCAGGTAGCTTTTTTTCTTCATCAAAGTCACTTACTTGAGTTTTGAATTTACTCTCAGTTTTGAATCAGAATTAGAATAAGTAAAGTACGTACATTAAATTTGGGAGGTACAAATCATCTACAGTTTTGATTTTATTTTCCAATGAAGGAAAGAATAATATGAGTGCAAAATTAGAATGAAGTATAGTGATATAAATATGCAAAGATGCCATGATGGCATTGGACTGCATAA
>JADRCC010578828.1:0-26419 GCA_019843855.1 Hylomyscus alleni
CTGTGTTACAAAAGTTCTACCCCATTACATGAAGCTCATAAGAAGAAAATATAAGTATGTGGATGATTGGGTCACCTGTCACCAACAGATCACCTACAGCAGTCTCTAAGTTCAAACCTCAATACACATATATGAAACCAGAAGCCAGCTCTTGATGCTTCTATGTGATTGTGTGCACATGCACATGTGTGTGCAGGTGTCTGTAAGGGCCAGAAGAGGGCATCCGATCCTATGGAGTTAGTGTCCTATGCTCCATATGAACCACCCCATTGTATTGTGGGAACCAAACTCAGGCCCTTTGCAACTGCTGGGCCCTCTCTTCAGTCTGCTCTAGTTCTTTATGTTCAAAAATACTGGCTGCTCTTAATAAATTTACAAAAGAACTCTATTTAAAGACCAAAGTCAAACCTTACTCAAGCAGGTGCCTATTCATAAGGTCTTTTGAATGACATGCAATTTACAACTCAGACTAAATATCTACTATTATTTTTAGACTCCATATTTTATTAACATAACTTTTATAAAATTGTTAAGGCTCTAAAATTCCTAATATAACAGGATTTAATTACTGTCTTAATGTGCTCTAAAAATATCTAAAACTTTGTTGCTGAGTTACTAAGCACTATATATACACACACAGATGTGATATTTTTATACACCATGAGTCATATCTCTGTAAGCCAGGAATCTAGCTTTATTCACCTTTATTTTAAAATAAGTTTAAAAAATATAATTTTAATGTAAGATTTGTAAGAATAGCTACTTCAAAGAAGCTTTATCACTTGTATTAACTGTATCATTTGTAAATACTGAAAACTAAATCATATTGCAAAATATATTTAAAATGCAGTCACTTACATGGGCCCTTTTTTAGTATTGTTTTATTCTTTGGAAGTTACATATTGATTGTGTGTACTGATCATACCCACCCCAGCCTCCTCCTTCCAATTCTCCCTCCTACCCCAGCTCCATCTCCCTCCAAAATTTCATGTTTTTAATTATTATATTATCAACAAAAAAATCTTAGTGCTTACATGTGTGGTATATGTGCTCTTAATGAATAAGAGCAATCTTCCATTCTGCATTCAGAGTCTACAGTCCTGTGACATGTGCCTAAGAAATCACTATAAACATAACAGGGCAACTACAGCTTAATTATTAAAATGTAACTCCCAATCTTACGCATGATTAAATTCTAGGAAAGGACTAAGCTTAGAACGTTTTCGATAATCCCAACCATATCTCTACTTGAGCCTATGATTTCTGAAATAGTATGCTCTCTGCCTGAATGCTACTCCAACGGTGGCTCTTAGCTGAGACCTCCTGACAGCTAAGCTGGTTTTACAGATAACCTTGTTTCAATCAGTAGACACTGTTAAAATTATTTGTAAGTACTTCTGTTCCAAGATGCTAGTTACCATGTTAATAATGGATAACTGACTACAGGTTAACTTAGCCGAAGGGCCACTGTTTCAAAAGCAAATTTTGAAAAAAACCATCTTTTGTTGCTCTACTTTGGCAAAAAATAAATAAGGGAGTAGTGGGGGTTCCTTTTTTTCCTGTCCTCTTTCTCCTCCTACATAGGAACAGACTACCACAGGGGCGGCACCAAACCCTGACGAGGAGCCCAGTGACAAAGACTGCAAAGAACAAAGTTCATCCAGGGCTGGGGGATAATTCTGTGAGTAAAACCTCTGCAAACATGAGAGCAGAGTGTGCATAGATGCCCAGCAACACACAAGGGCTAAGTACAGCCTTGCATGCCTGCAGCTTCAGCCCTGGCACCGGCACAGGAGGACACCCGCACAGAACACTGGCACAGGACACTGGCAGATCCCAGGAGATAGATCTCTGGCCAGCCAGCATCGCTGAAAGGATGAGTAGGCTTCTAGTTCAGCGAGATCTTTGTCTCCAGGAAAGAAGGCAGAGAAGAAAGATTATTATAAAATAATAATAATTATGTATAAGCAAAGAGTTCAGTAATGCCAGAATCAGTTTTACTTTCTTGTAGAACATGCTAAAGCAACACGCTATTATATTAGGATCTACAGGATGGTAAATTTTTTATAAAAGTTGTATCAATGAAACATATAGTCTCAAAATGGTAGATTATTTACTCTGAGTTGTAAATTGAACGTCATTAAAGAAAACTTAAAAGCAGGCAGATGCTGAAATAACTTTTAGTTTTCTTAAGATTTCACAAACAGCCTGCTCTGGCCTCTGTGTGCCCTGCACAGACATGTGTATTCACACTGGTGTGCCCACATGAGCGCGCGCGCGCGCGCGCGCACACACACACACACACACACACACACACACACGCACAGTTCATTTGGAGACAGGAAGAATATCGGGGCTGCCTACCAAAAGCAATTATGGAGGGGCGTTCTTATACACGCTACCCATCCGTCCACTAGGGGTGCTGTCGGACAGCCTTCAGGGCTTCTGCTTACTGTCTGCTCAGAGCATCTCTTTCAGCCACAGGCAAAGTTCCTGCTTTACGTAGGCCTTTGAGTGCTGGTGACAAGACACACATATTAATCAGTAACAGAACCCAACAAGATGGCACAGGGTCTCAAACTCCTCAAGACTGAGGAACAGTGCCCAAATATGGAGAGATTACAACAGGGCACTAAGACTAAGGATCCCTGCATTGGAACAGCACTGGAATAAAAATGGCCAACCCGTAAAATCCCTGTGCTGGGGAAGAACGGGGGCCTACATCAGAATCTACCGATGCACAATGTTTCTCGTCTTAGTCCCATCTTGTCTCTAGCAATCACACACTATGGTGGGCAAGACAGGAGCAAATTAAAATTTTTCTCTCACCAATTTTGTCCACACTGTACATATTTTTTCCTTTTTATAAATACATTAATGCCTTTTTCTCTTAATTTGGTGACAATCAGACCCAGGACCAATAATTATAAACATTATCTAAACCAAACTCAAGTGTTAAATGTGGTCCACAGCATTCTATGTTTTATTATGTATTTATAGCAGGAATGGTAAATAAGATTATGTTTTTTAAAAAAAAAAATCTGATTTGTGGGGAAGTAATATGTCTTACAACAACAGGCAGTTATTTTTCATGATTTTCAGTTGGGAGAGACTTCCCAAGGTCAGTGTGCTTTACTGTATAATTCTGTCACATATAATAAGAAAAACAACTGAGTAAAATTTTAGACTCACTCTTCACTCACCTAAAGCCTCATGGAAGATGAGCAGTAAGTGCGTGTGTCAGTCCCAGTGTCACTATTTACAGGAGTCTTGCCTAAACCCACTGTGTCACTAGATAGTTTTCACAAGGAATTGGAACTATGTGTTTTAAAATAAAGGCTGACATAATGTTGAGAACAATTTCAATTTTAAAAACCTTATACTTCTCATCCAAGGTAGAGATTTCCAATTGATTACTATGTAAAACTGTCAAACAAAATTTTAAAATATTTCATTCTTTATTAAAAGCAAGTCTTCAAAATTATAGCTTCGTGTGATGAATGGCATCCATTCTACCACAGAGAAGCCAAAGAAGCTGCCAGGTTGCACATGGTAACATTTGGCTTGTATTCTTGGACACGCACAACTCTGTTGGTAGAAACTGTAATAAGTTCTCTTTCTCAGTCTTTGTGTTGGTCACTTGTCTTACTGTTGTGATAAAATACCTGACAGAGGTCACTTCAGAACAGAAGGGTTTATTTTGGCTCATGGTTGGAGGGTGCAGGCCATCACTGTGGGGAGGCCAGGGCAGCAAGAGCTAGAGACAGCTGGTCGCAGTACAGTCAGGAAGCAGAGAGACAGATGCCTGAGTCAAGCTAACTTTCTGCTGTTATCAGACCTCAGCCCATGGAATGATACCAGACATACTCAGAGAAACTTGCTCCACCTCAATTAGCCCAAGCTATAAAATTCCTCACAGACATGCTGTTTGACTGACTTTCTGGTAGCTGTGATAGAACACTGTGACCATGGCAACTCACAGAAGGAAGACTTGACTTGGGCTTGCATTGCTAACGCCATCTTGGTGAGGAAGCGTGGCAGCAGACAGGCATGGCAGCAAGATCAACTGAGAGTTCACATCTCCAACCACAGGCAGGAAGCAGAGAGGAAACTGGGAATGGTGGGTCTTCAAACTCTCAGAGTTCAACGCCAGGGACATACTTCCTCCAGCAAGGCCACAACTCTTGAGCATCCCCAAACAGCAGACCAACCAGTAACCAAGCATTACCCTATGGGACCATCCCATTCTAACCACCACACATGCCCAGAGGTTCGTTACCATGGTGATTCTAAACCTCAGCAAGTTGATCAAGGTTAGTCATCTTCTCATCCTCACAGCCAACAATAAGCTCAAGGGAGAAGTCAGGGAGATTCCGATACATCATCTTTAGACTATTCTAGAATTCCTAGAGTGGACTTAGTTCTTAGGCAAAGACTGAGGCACAAGTATAAATGAGAGAAGAGAGAATGCCTAAGGTTAAACATTAAATGTTCACTTACACCTTTATGTTTACAGAACATGCTTTTGCATTAATTTATCTACTACAATGTTTACTGAGTTTCAAGTGTTCAGCTCTATGGACACAGAGATGAAAAATTCCTTCAAAGTAATATTACTTTGGCTGGGGAAGATTCTAAATACCAAATGCAATATACTATGATGCTTTCTGCAAAAGTCATCTATATATACCTGCACACACAGGAGACACACAAAAGGAAAGAAATTCTGATTGCCACAATAACATGGGTAAATTTAAGGACATGATGCTAAGTGAAACAGGCCAGTCTTAAAAGGCAAATTCTGGAGCCAGAGGACCACCCACAGCCTTGGAGTGCAGGCAGATAAGCAGGTACCACTAAAACAAGCAAGTGTGTGGTAGAGAGATAGGAGAAAAGAAGCAGATAGGTTCCTGCTCTATGAAGAAAAGTGGTCCTGGAGACCCAATGGTGGTGAGAAACAGGCTGATGTGAGAGCCCAGAGCTGCCATATGAGGCCATGGTGATGTCTGGGCTCTGTGTTCATGTCTGTGACCCATATTACCACCAAATGCCATGCAGATATCTACAGTCTGGGCTGACACCTACCTCCCATATGTTGATGGGAGGCGCTGAGTTGAGCTGGCCCTGCTACTCACCAGCCACCACATGTACCATCAATGACATGGGCACAGGAGAGCTGGTCCCACTCCTTACCTGAGTGACACAGGAGAGATAGACCCAGTGGCATGGGCACCAGAAAGCTGGCAGGCTGACCATCTCAGCTACCTCCCAGGCCCAGATCCAGGTCTTTGAGTTAGCCCACCCCAACATCTAGCCCACCTATAAACTGCAGGAGCACATGATGGGGCCTATCCTGTGGATCCAAATCTTTAGGATCTCCATGACACAGGGCAACAACAGGATAGCCAAAAGGAGTCCCAGTGGGGGCCCAGTATTGATAGTGTAGCAGAAGCCAGAGGCCTGAAACCAGACCAAAGAAACTCAGTGCAATGAATATTTGCAGACAAAGCTGGGCAAAAAGGTATACTGTGTAACAAACAGCAACACATCAAAGCTTCCATGGGCAAGATTTGAATTTTTATTTCCTTTGCACAGGAGTAGGGGAGGGGGAGGCTACAGGGATGGAGGACTGGGAAACGAGTACATGGCATGACACTCACAAAGAATTGATTTAAAAAGGTCTAAAAAGGGGCAAACACTATGTGATTTCTCTCCTAAGGAAGTAACCATAGCCAGGTCTCCAGGCATAGAAGGACAGAGAATGGCTGCTTGCAGGAGCCAGTGAAGGAGATATTTAACAGATCCTGGGTTTCAGTTTCACTAAATGAAGAAATGTTTAGAGACTGCTTACATAGTAATTAACAAGCTTGATGCTACTCAGTTGCGGGGTTCTTAAAGATGGCTAAAGTGGTAAATTGTATGTATGTACTTTACTATTACTAAAAATGAATTTTCAAGTGATGGCCATCTGATCAGGTGAGTAATATAAATGTAAAGGTATTCTATTCCATGTGACAGTGGCCCTGCTGACTAAGGCACAGCACACCCAGTGTGTCACAGTGTAAAAGCAGTTTATAAATAACAGAGGGCCAGAGTAGGAAACGTAAGAACTATGGCTGAGTCTGCAGGGAAGAGTCAAAGAGCTGAGACTCTGCACGGCACAGTAAGAAGAATGGGCCACAGCTCACAGCCAGTAAGTTCTTCTAAGTGGGATAATCAAAAAGAAAAGCTTTGTACTTCAGGGAAACAATATGGAATCACCAAAGAGCAACGAGAGGAAAGAGATGGCAGAGCTGCCACCGAGATGCAGCAATCAGTACAGGAAAGAGATGGCAGAGCTACAACTGAGACGCAGCAATCAGTACAGGAAAGAAGAGATAAGGGACCAAATGCACAGCAGTTGATGATCGAGTGTCTGGAATGACATTGGGCTTTATGGATCATGGGAAGATTCACCAAGATACTCCCTACCAAAGGAGAAGCACTGGTAAGAGAAAGAGAGGCAGATTCAGAAATCCAAAAACATAGACATTTGATGAGGGAAAAAGAGAGAGAGCATCTCACATGGGAACGGAGACAGAGGCAGGAGGATGAAGAAAGTGGAAGTCCCAGACACCAGGAACGATTAAGGGAGGACCTGTGTGCACTGTTGGGTACTTAAATCCAGAACATCCATTAGATAGGGCAATGCTGATACCATCAGCAAGGATGTCTGGTTGTACTGTGACCAGGGGAGCTCTGGTCCCCGCCCCCGCCATACTTTCCAAAGCCCCACTGCAATCCTCGCTCGTCTCCGGGAGCAAGAGGACAGCAATATGGAGGATGCACTTCAGAAAGTAAGCAGCCTCAATTAGATGAACATGTAACCCAGGAGATGATCGAGCCATACACACTGTACTACAAGCACTGTGCCCTGTTCTGTTGCTAAGCAAGGACCTGGAGCGCTCGTGTTTGCGAGGGTGCAAACACGGCTTCAATTTACATGTTACTTATCAGACCATCTCCACAGTCTAGTTAGCTACTATCAAAAATATGTGGGTGACACTTCCAAAACAAAACTCTGGCCAGACCTTGGTAGTAGCTCATCCTTGGGCTCCAAATCCAGAGACACTGGAGGATCTATGGTCTATGTTTACTACCAGAACGACCAGAACTTCCACTTGTAAGCTCATGTTGGGAGGGTCAGAGTTCACTTTTTCTAACCAACAATGGGTAGGGGATGTCAAGATTTAAGCAAAAGTAAACAAAAACAAAAATCAATGACAGGAGATGTGGCTTGGTGATAGACTGGGTGCAACCTACTTATTGGGGAGGGTAAGTAAAAGTAAAGAATTAGAAACAGGCCATTCTTAAATAAACAAACTAAAGGAGAATGATACAGTGCAGGTGCTCATGGGGAAAGATGCTATCAGGTTAATAATGCTGAGAGAAAGGGGCTGATTACAAGGTTGAAAATACACAATAACTAAAAACGGGATGAACTATTTGAAGCCAGCATCACGTACAGTTTGTGTTCTGTTACAGGAGCAAGCAGGAATCAGAGTACAGGTTAAGAAACACGGGGTTTCAATAAATGAATAGAGCGCCAAGGTGACTTTAAGGGGGAGGGGTGGTAACAAAGCCAGACGCCATGAAACACCAATGAAAAAGATTCCTGTAAGGTCAAGATGAGAACAAAAGACAGAGACCAGGGCACTGCAGTGACACTTCTGGGTCCTGGGTGCACGGCCTCCCCCTCAACAGAAACTACCATTTCAGATAAAAAGCTGGCTTTCAGCTAAGCCAAAAAGGCAAGGGGTATTCTCAGAAAATGTCTGGGGAGCCCAGCAGCTAATTTACAAACCAACAAACATTCATACAATTTATCCAGAACAGAATCTGGTCAAATTGCCTGGATGCATATGATGGCTCTGCCATTTACCAACAAGTAACTTCACCTCATGTCTGTCTATTAGGGTAACCGGGTAGGGATAGGGTAATGAGCCCTACCTCACAGCTTTGCTGAAACTAAACAAATTGATACTTGAAAGATGATTAGAGGGGCTGGAGGAACAGCTCAGAGGTTAAAAGTCCTTGCTGCTCTTACAGAGGACCCAGATGCAGTTCCCAGCACCCACATCCAGAGCTTAACTCCAGGTACATCGGATACAGTGCCCTCTTCTGGGCTACACAGGGACTTGCACATAAGGCACACACATAGTCAAAGCACACACATATACAAGACAAAGTAAAACACAATGAATCTTCATTTATAGGTCTGACTGAAAGGTTAAGAGAGAAACAAGGGAAGAAAAGAAGCATGGAGCCAACAGGGAAAAATGAAAGGGAGGTAAGACAGTCCCAGGCTCAGGACAGAGAGTGCGGACATGAAGGAAGTGCAGCAAAGTTATTCTGTCCAAAGAGAACCCAATGCAGGCCATAAGGTAAAGGGTCAGCAAGCTCCTGAGAACAGCAGTGTGCGTGTGGAAACCTTCCATCAGAACCTCAGAGCCTGAGGAGACCCAGGAAGGCTGGGAATGGAACAAACTCCTTACAAAGAACCAGACATACAGTTTGTCCTCTCCATCTTGGGGGAAAATGGCAGTCAAAATAAGAGAAAGCATAATGTTCAAATGAACATTCTAAATCGCTCCATTTTCTATTTTATGAGATAAATGTGCTTGGAATCGTTTATCACGCTAACCAAAGGCACTTTTCTCATTCGTAACAAAACTATGCAAAGACCATTGTAATTCCAACAGGCTGAAGTTTTAGCAATCTCTCAATCTAATAACCTTCTTAACAAAGTTGCATTCAGCTTAAAAATGAATAAAATTCCATATCCATTTCTATGCAAAAAAGCTTTTCAGAGCAATTTCATTATTGTAAACGTAAATAAATGTCATATAAATTCAGCTTTCTGTATCTTCACAATCCCTAAGGCTACAGGATCATGCTAGGAAAGGAGTTGGTGCTGTTTCTGGAAAACAAGATGAAGGTAGGAGGATATGAACCAGAGCTCCTGAGGTGACATAACTGACATCTCTCCAGGAGCCCCCACCATAAACACACAGATTCCAGAATGCAAAGATGGGCCCCGCCCCTTCACCCCACCTACAAAGGTGGGATGAGCACCACCCTTCATCCTACCTGCCCAAAATAACCGCTCACATTAGAACAAAAAGAATTCATAGCAGCATGTCTGCTTGTACAATTAAAGACTGACAGTGAGGGTAGGGGACACCATTTACTTCGTTATGTTGAGGTCTCAGAATTCTGTAACAAAAGACAAAGTAATGAGAAAATGCACACAATTGTATTTAGTTTCATGGGCCTTGGGATCCTTCATAAGAAATTGACCTTGCTCTTTCCAATTCCCCCAAAACCAGGTAAACCTGTGTGATTTTTTTTTTTTAAAAGTGGGTTTGATTAGGTGGATAGTTATTTTAAAAAAGGACAATTAGATTAAACCTTTGATCTGATACTGAGGCTGGGAGAATTTAGCAAGGCCTTTCTGTGTCCCTGTGCCTTCAGAGAGAAGGCCATGCCTTTCCTTCAGGGCCAAGGAGGACAACATCTTAAATGTAAGCCAGACAACTTGCTTCCAGGGAGAATGAGAAAATTATTCCTAAGTTTATAAACTTCTTCAGGGAAAAGATAGGAGGTCAGAGAGTGACCGGCCACTTCTCAAATTTGGTCCTTAGTTTAAAATGCCTTTGGATGTGGGAATATGGCTCAGTGATTAAGAGCACTGACTGCTCTTCAAGAGGACCCAGGTACAGTTCTCAGCACCTACATGGTGGCTCATAACAACATGTAACTCCAGTTCCAGGGGATCTGATGCTTTCTTCTGACCTCCATGTGTACCAGTCACACTCATGGTGCAGAGACATACATCCAGGCAAAACACCCATATACATAAAATAAAAATAAGTAAATCATTAAAATAAATAAATAAAATGTTTTAGGGTATAGACTGGAGAGATGGTTCAATGGGTAAAGTGCTTGCCCCACAAGCGTGAAAATGTGAATTCAGACGCCTAGCACCCATGTAGAAAGCTAGCCATAATAGTGTACACCAGCAACCCTAGTGCTGGCTATGCAGAGGCAGGTGGATCCCTGGAGAGCTCTTGCCAGCCAGGCTAGCCAAATCGGTGAGCTCTGGGTTCAGTGTTAAAGCAAAGAATCATTAAAGAAGACACAGAACACAAAATTCTGACCTACACACACACACACAAACACACACATACACGTGTGTGCACATCACAGAAACATACACACAAAAAATATTTTAGGGCATGATAGCATAAATCCCATCAATGGGTAAAGCTCCTTAATTTAGACTCTATGTTTAAATGCACACAGGAATGTTTTCCAATTTTATACACTGGATTGCTAACCGCTTCTTTTTCAAACAAGGTCCCACTGTGTTGTCCAGGTTTCTACCTCATGCCCTCAGCCAAGGCTGGAATCAGGCTCACACCCAGAGTCTTAACATTGTTTACTCTGATAATCTTCAGTAATAAGTTCAAATAGCATCTAAAGTCATTTGATTTTTATAATAACTTTGTACTGCTTTAAGAGTTTAACTTGAGAACTAAGTCTTGGCTCAATTAAAAACAGGTAAGTCATCCTATTTACATCCATTTCAATTTCTCCTGCTTTCCACTAAGTCTGACTAGCTCTGTATCTATTGCTCCAGTAAATATTTAATATTCCTACATAGACATATGCATACATACACATAGTTTATAACAGTTTTAAATAATATCCTGCTAGATGAAATATATTCTTCTGAAAGTTAGAATACACCATTTGAACAAAAAGTTAAGATACAATATAAAAACAAATATTACCTTATTGTATTGATGCCATTAGTAACTAGTCAGCTATGTGCACGGTTAGAGGATATTAGGAGGTAGACCCTTATCTCATAATCTACAGCCTGTATAAACAAAGACTAGAACTCCATGACTCTAATTACTGTTAGAAGAATGAGATCTGAGTCGTATGTCTAGCCCTGGGAGGAGATATGACGTCCTGAATTTCCATGAACGTCATGGATAACTATCGAGACCTGGCTTTATGAATTTCCATGAACGTCATGGATAACTATCGAGACCTGGCTTTATGAGTCCTAAACCTTGTAAGGTCACCATTTAGCACAGTATCTGATGAAGAGCCATTGACTCTACCTAACAGAGCCAATCACCCAGGCAGGGAAATGCCTCTCAGGAAGCTGGCTGGTGCAGACTCCTTAGAAAACCCACCTAGCACGTAGATAGGTCGGCCACCCCTTGTGCCACTGCCCACTCTCTGCTCCAGAGTGCTTCCCGTTACTCTGCAATAAGCTGTATCTACTTGTGTCTCTTCCTTGGCTTTTTTCAAAGGGGTCAGGGAGCTGAGGGGAGACCAGAGAGAGAGATCCCAATAAAGATGTTGTTGGTCTTCGGAGGAAGCCTGATTCTGAAGAATTCCTTTAAAACCAAATCTGGAGACTATGGATAGAATTCAGTGACAGAAATATACTTAGACTGGACAAGGCCCTGCACTCAACCCCTGACGCCAAAATGAAATCCAAGGAATATAAAGAAATAAAATACTAAAAATTCTGACTACATGAACACTCCATAAATGGAGGACACAACTAGACTCCAGTGCCTGTTGTTGTTGGGAAGCAAAGACAGGAGGACCAGACGGGGCTACAGAGCAAAACCTTTTCTCAAAACAATAACGTAAATAAATAAAACCTTCTGCTTCAATGCATAAAGAAATGAAAATCTCCCATGACTATTAATATATCTGAATTTCTTGTGAGCACACAAGAAAAATACAAAGAAAAGCAACCATTAATGTAACAGGTTAAAAGTAAGTTTAACAACTGGTGATGTTTTCCCTCCAATTTCTATTTTATGTATTGTTTGAATGAAATTTTCAGAATATAAATACTCCTAATGCATCTGGAATAAGGAAAGGAATTACAGGGGCAGTGACCTGTGCTAAAATGACGAATGAGCATGTGCAGGCTGGTGAGATCTCACATTCCTCGGCACACAATGCAGCTTTCATCGATACTGGAAAGTATTTTTGTGAGAATATTTGCAGCAAATGGATGGAATTCTTGTTGCAAGCCCCCATTGATTCATTTAAAAAGACAATGACTGACTGACTAATTAGAAACCTTCCAGTGATACTTATATTAAAAAAGAAAAGACTTAGGACTAGCATTTTCTCTCCAGTCAGAAAAACATACAGTTGTGTTGACTGTGGTTATTGGTTCTGAAAGGATCTGCCCCAGCTTTGCAAGCTGCCTTCCCTTCAGCCAGCTAATGCTTTTACATCCTATTTGGCTTTTAAATGTTATTGCTCAAATGGTTGCTTGTACATACTTTGTCTGACCCTACCCCAGAACAGGACTTAGGATAATCATAAACTAAAGAAAACAAGAGAAAGGAAGACAGATGAAGTGCCCTGCAGTCTAAATTAAATAAACTGACATCTAAGCTTTCTCACAAGCAAGTCTGCCTCAGAAGACACAAGTTAAACACCCAAATATTCAACAAGTAAAAAACACTTTGCTTAAGAAAATGTTCTGATACTGAGATTTAAAAATAAGTTGGGCATGGGGTGGGGCTATAGCTCTGCAGAGTATCTGTCTAGCACACAGAAAGCCCTAGCTCTGTCCTGAGTGCCAGGCATTGGTATATGTGGAAGTTCAAGACCATCCTCAACTACACAGTGTGTGGGAGGCCAGCTTGGGCTACGTGACACTTTGTCTCAAAACAAGATTAAAAACAAAACAGAACGAGAAAACTCCAATCAGCTTTTTTGGTTATTTAACATATTAAAACCTAATCAACAACATTTACTTTTAGATATATAGATAAAATTTGTCTAAGTCATGAAAGCAAAAGATTGTGAAAGCAACTCTGCCATATCAAAGTCGCCATGTCTACAGAGACATGGTTTTATTTAAGTAAGTTTGCAATTTTGTGATGGTCTGGCCTAGTCTAAGAAAAGGAAGACTGAAGAAAGCATTTGGTAAATGCACCTGGCGAAGGCCTTGTTCGAATCTTCTCTCCAGCCTGTCTTTCAGGAGGCGTGCTGTTTCACATTCTTCCTGTTGTGTTACCATTATAAATGATGCCCCACTAGGAAACTGGGTACTTCAAGTTGATCTACTTTTATTTTTTATATTTATTTACATTTGTACATGTGCATGCACTCACATGATCAAATGCCACAGTGACTATATGGAGGTCAGAGGACAACCTGCAGGAACTGGTTCTCTCCCTCTACCATGTGAGCCAAGAGGATCCACTCAGATCACTGGGCTTGGTGGCAAGAGCCTGTACCCACAAGGCCATCTCATGGGCCTCAATTATCTACCATATGTTTATACTGATACTTTCTCTAGTAACTGCCACGGACCGGGTTCGCTGCATGGGACCCCAACTTCCGAGGGATGAGAGTTCTGGTCAGGTGGGCAATAAGTCGGCGGATGACAAACAGACTCGACACAAGAGTGTGGTGAATCTGAATGTATTTCTTAAAAATGGCATCAGACTTTTACAGTCATTGCAAAAGAGAAATGATAAATCTGGCAGCTCAGTAGTTGAGGTACATCGGAGGTTACCTGAAATACACTGGGTCTAAAGCAGCAGCCATCCCCTCTGGACTGGTGCTGCATCCCCCGGGCCCAAGGGCTCTGGGCCCGGGGGACTGCGACCTGCATGAAACTAGATCCTAGTCCATCTCAGTCGGTGAGTCAGAGAGAGAGAAAGCAAGAGAGCAAGAGAGCACAAAGTGAAAACCAGGCTTATATGGCATACAGCAAGCAGGGCAGATGACAAGAGTCACGTAGGTGGGCAGAGGTTACAGCAAGGGGCACAAGGCTGAGGTCATGTAGGCAAGTGACCACTACATCAAGGTCGGTAGGATCCGGTAGCTGGGTGTGAAGCAGGCAGAAGAGTAGTATTGCCCTCCCTGCTGGGGCTATCTTGGTATTCCTATGCTAATTCTCTGGTTTTACTGGAGGCAAGGACTAGGAGAATCTGATTTAGTATTTCCTGTAAAGTTCTCTGGGTCTTGCTGGAGGCAAGCACCTGGAATTTCTGACCTAACCAATGTCCTTGAGTGAGGGAACCCCTTGATTATTCTCTAGCATGTAAAACAGTTCTGACTATTGTGGGACTGCCCTAAGGAATGTGCTTGCTAGCTCTGAGGAAAAACCTGTCTGGCAAGGCAGATTCCTTGAGAGCAATTCCAAGCTAAGGACAGCTTGGAATTGAATTAGGATATGTTGGAAACAATGTGCTGGCTAGGAAACGATGCCTAATCTTAGCCATTTATGAATCATTTCTTGGGGTACCTTTATGCCTAAATAAGAGGGCACGTTGATGATTGGAAAGACTAATCTGGAACACGTCTGAGTTAGGGGATGCCAGCGACTATCTGAATACCCAGGAGGCGCAAGCTCTCTTTTGGGGCCATATTGCCTCTTATCCTTAATCAGGCTTTTACCCCCGATAGTTTGGATATGACTGGTGTAGACAAGTGGGCGTGGCAAGTAACCTTGCTGAACTCTACAACAAGCTCTAACGGTCTTTCTTCATCTTTGAACTTCTATCATTTGCTCTGCTTTGTGGATGGAAGAATACTGTAATAATCTCTGTCAAGAATAACACCCCTAAACTCTCAAAATTCAACCTACTGTTCTCTGGCTATTACTAACCCTTACAACTTTCTCATTTGTAGGTTTCTATTAATACTAACCTTCAGCCCTCTTGTCCCAGTCTCCCAATATTAACCTCTCTCCATTCTATTTCATTCTCTAATAGAAACTAGATAACATGCCATCAGACACCATTTAGCACTCTGTGTCAATATCCACACGACTGCTCCCTTTAATTCCTCTGCGTGTAAAGGTCAAGCATGCATTAATTCAGCTTCCTTCTCCATTCCATGCTTAGAATAGTGCTGAGAAAATAAGAAAGTATGAGTTTCTGGAATGCCATCCTAAACACTCGCAGCGATCTCCCGTCTCATCATACGCAGCTCACAAAACTCCCCTCGTCCACTACTTAAAACTTTCACCATTAGCCTAAAATCATTCTGCCTTTATTTTATTCACTTAGTAAGTGAGTTTCCTCCTACTGATACTCCTAGGTTTGTAATGTAAACCCCAACAAAACAATACTACAGGCCAGGAGGCTTAGCCAGGAAAGACGCTTGCCGTGCAAGCCTGGCGGCCTGAGTGTATTTGCTATAAATGGCCTCCGATGAATGTGAGGTCTCAGACTCTCCTAAGCAGGCACTCTCCTCAGCAAATAACAGCCGAAAGGGAAGAGGGAGCTATACAAATGAAAACGTGACTAATCCATTGATCGGCTCTCTGTAATAAGGGTGACGGTTCCCACAGGCCTCTGAGTAGGAACACAGTGATTGTCTCTCATTCTTTCACTGCTTATCAAGGGCTGATTATATGTCGAATCTCATCGCAAAGAGATCACTTGGATTTACAGTTCATACTTGAATCCAGTCTAGTATTTCCCTAGAAAACTCCAGAATCAAGAGTCTCCTCAAGAGAACCTCCCAGGCTTTTAGCCACTGCTTTACCCAACTAACACCAAAGCAGCTCACGTGCAGCAAGGTTATACTGGCTCTTCAAATTAGAAGACGCCAGATCTCCATGACAGCCACTGGCAAAAACAACACATGAGGTTTCCTGAGTGCGGCACTATCTGTCTTACCTGCTATCTCCAGGAGGGCACTGACGTGATCTCCGTCTGCCAGCTTCACAAAGCCAACCTGACCTTGGAAAGTGTCAATCCCTTGGAAGGGCAAAGTCAGGCGTTTCCCTTCAAGGATCTCCTCAATGAATGGCTTCAATTCCAAAAGTGCATTGGTACCGCTAGTGAGAGACGACATTTCGGCAACACAATAAAAAAACAAAATAGAAAAAAGTAAATAAATAGGAAATAAAGAAATCCAATTTTTTGAAGATAAATTGTATATTAAAATAATTATTTCAAAGTTCAAAATATCATTTAAGTATAACCTATGGTTAAAAACCAATATTAATCTTTAGACAACTATAGAAGTGATTTAAGTCTTTTCCTAGTTATAATTACTATTAAAGTTGTAAAAGTAGACAATATTTCATTACTCATCAAGAAACGTCTACGTCAGTTGTGGTAGTACACACCTGTAAACATGGAGCCCTGGAGGCTGAGGCAAGAAGAGGACAGCAAATTTGAGTTTGAGGCCAACCTGGACCACAATAGTAGACTACAAAGTAAGCAAACAAATAATAAATTGCTAACCAAGAAGACGTTATTACCAGAATAACTCAAAGTGCTGTGTACATAGAGCACCTGCTTACTGTGCTCTATACTACTAGGTCCTACCTAGATTCAATCTCCAGTACCCTACAGGGTAGAGAAAGAATTACAACTACATTTTTGCTAATTTTTTACTAATGATATATCCCAAACCAGCCTATACCACACACACACTTGGCTAGGTTGTGAGGACTATTCTAAACATCTGTCTGTTTCTGTTTCCAGGGGTGGGGCTTGAGGCAGGTTCTCATGTACCAAGGATGGTTCTGAACTTGTGGTCACCCTGCTACCCCCTCCCAGATGGTAGGGTGACAAGCACGCACAGTGCCCAGTATCAAACTCAGGATGTGCCTGACAGAGCAGACAAGTACTCTACTAACCAAACCATGTCCCCAGCCCAAGGCCTAGACTTTAAAGTGACAAAACAAAACAAATGAACAAACAAGAAAACAAGACTCACTGTTTGCATTCCACTAAAACTGAAACAGGCATTCTATCTCAAAATACTCTTTGTGATATGATTTTTTTTTCAAATAAAGTGTAAGTTTAACTCTATTTGTCAACCTGAGCTAAATGCTTGTCAGAGCTGTTTAGCCCGTGTTCACTTATGGTCACTTTGGGTTTCAAATCTTCATTGCTCTTTATACTTCGAGTCAGATACTTGAAGATAACAAATGGTCTTAAACTTATGGTCAATCACTTTTATCTCGGTAATAATTCTGGTGGGTGTACCTTATCATGAGAAAAAAATTAAACTCTCACTAGAGGGCAGCAATTACTTAAAAAAGAAATGAACACAGGCAGTTTGGAAAAGATTTTCAAACTCTCTTCTAACAAACCCACCATTGAATCATCCTGTTCAGCAGACAAATAAGTGAAATACAGATTTTTGTAGTGTTTTAATATTTCTAAATTAATCTTCACACTCGAGCTCTGAAGGAGCCCATTCATGTACTTCAGCCATGCTGTAGAAACGACACAATATGTAGAACTGCTTTTACATGTCAGCATTTCTCCCTGCACCTCCAAGTCTACCTCAGAAGTCAGGTGTCCCCAATAGCCTTCACGGCCAGGAAACACAGACACACACATTCATAATGCAAAGTTGTCCTTTGCTGAGCTCTGTAAGTCAAAGCACGTGATCACAGAGAACTTACACACATACAGTAAACTGAGGGAATGAATACAAGACATCCAGTTCCATGGAACTATAAACTACAAGCTAAGGCTGACCATGAGAGAGAGATTAAGACTTTCCAGAAATAATGAATCTGCAGAGTCCTGGTGAAGGAAACGGGTAGCCTAAACAGTGCTGGCTTTCAGCTGTCTGGCTGTATAAAGCAAAGTATTTACCTAGTGAGATGCTATTAATCCAGAGTAAGAAGGAATCAGATGGTGTCTTGGGAAGCATTACTGTCAGATCCTTCTAAACATGGGATATCTTCTCAAGAGTGATTTGTAAAAGACTTCTTTATATTTAAATTTATTCTTTAACTTAAATAAGAAAGAGCATATCCATAACAAAACAGAATTCTGAAACTGAGTTCAGGACAGTTTATATTCAAATTAAGATAGGACAACTATCTTATCAATCAATAGCTGCTTTAACCTAAAATATTTCTATTTCCTTCTACACTGTGAAGACACAAAAGGACCATATACGATAGCTAACAAAACCAATTCATGATTTTAAAAATGTTTGTTGGATATATTCAACATTCCATCTATTGACTAAACCCTAAAATAAGATGCTAGACTTTGTGGGGTTTTTTTAAGATTTTTTTAAGGTATATGAGCACACTGTCACTATTTTCAAACATACCAGAAGAGGGCATTGGAAACCATTACAGATGGTTGTGAGCCACCATGCAGGTGCTGGGAATTGAACTCAGGACCTCTGGAAGAGCAGTCAGTGTTCTTAACCACTGAGCCATCTCTCCAGCCCAAGATCCTAAACTTTGAAGAATAAAAATGAATATGGACTAAGAACTGATAGTCCAGATGGCTAGCATACTATACAACATGAGATGGAAAAAAATGCTAGACTAGAGGTACTTAAAAAAAATCATTCACATAAAAAATTGTCTCCCCAGAAAACACCATCCATTTTCTAGTTAAACACCCAGGGAGAAAACACATCTTGAATCACACCATGTCTTAGAAGCTGACGACTCTGCTCCTCCAAATGTGGGCAGGCTTCATGAAATCAGCTGAAACTCTTAGAGAAAAGACTTGAGGCCAAAGGAATTCTATCCCCAGACTGCCATTGAATTGAGCCCATAACACAAACTCTTCTGGCTCCCCAGCCTACCAGTCTTCCCAGAAGATTTCAGACTTACCAAGACTCACAACTGTGTGAGCCAGTTCTGTAAATGAATCTGTACATATGCAGCTATATCTACCTGGATAGACAGAGAATGAGCATTTGTATGCTCACACCCAACCTGCTCTGATCTCAGAGAACCCTGACAATTGATAAGGTAGGACAACAATTGCTACTGACCAATCCATCACAGAGGGTGGGACTCTGCCCAACTACTCTTGCTCTGTGGCACTTCTTTGGTTTGTCTTCCTTGAAAAGCATCAAAGCATTTGTTTCTTCTTATGATTGATATATTGATGGGCTGAAATAAAGCAAGTAATATCTCTGCTTCTCTCTGCCCTTGAAGCTCATAAAGATCAGAAGACTGCTGGCTGCCACACAAGGGTTTACTGAGTCAAGATCTCAACTACAGTCGTCATAATGTGACCAATCATGAATTACTAATGTATTTTCTTTTCCTCTCTCATTCTATCTTTTCCTCACCCTCTTCTCAACTCAAGTCTTTTCTTCATCCCTCAGGAACCATATGGGTTCAGGCAGAAATAGGAATAATCTTTTGCTCACCCTGGCTTTGGTTTTCCAAAGAGTTCAAGCTTGAACTTAATACATCAAATGCCATAGGAGACAGCAAGAAATTCTCCACTCCAGTAATCAGTGACTTATAGTCAACCTTTATGGAATGTGGAGCAGAGGCGTGGAATGGAATACCATGGCCCAGAGAATGACTGAGGCAAACTGAACCAGAAATTGTCCACCCCACCCCAGGAAAGTAACAGCTCTGGTGACAGACAGCTACGAGTAAGTGCTGCTGGGCCACATGCTAAGGGCTCTTGCTTGTACTGACACTGTTACTGCAACAGCAGGCATCAGCCAGGCTGCTATCAAGGGTGGTTCTGCCAGAGTTCCTGAATCTTCACTTAGAGTCTCTGCTTAGACTCGAGCATCAGACACCAGAGTGTTCTAGATAATTAACGAAGGCATTAAATCTGTGGAACCAAGTAGTACCACTGATAACAATGGAATGAGAAAAAAAAACATCCTGATTGAGAGTATTGAAGCGGAGTGTAGTGGAGTGTGCCTTACCATCAGCAGTTAATCAACTAGGCCAGAAGGCCAGAAGTCCAGGGCCAATACTTGACACATCAAGTTTGAGGCTGGTCTATGTTATACAAAATAAAATTAAAAAAAAAAAAAAAAATCCAGGGGCTGGTGAGATGGCTCAGTGGGTAAGAGCACCGATTGCTCTTCCGAAGGTCATGAGTTCAAATCCCAGCAACCACATGGTGGCTCACAACCACCCGTAAGGAGATCTGATGCCCTCTTCTGGTGTGTCTGAAGACAGCTACAGTGTACTTATAATAAATAAATAAATAAATAAATAATCTAAAAAAATAAAATAAAATAAAAAATAAATAAAATGTGATACTATATCAGGTTTAATAAAGATATTCTTTAAAAAAAGAGAACAATATTTAAAAAATAATAATAATAATAATAATCCCTTGTCTGCATTGACTAGCAGTCCCAGTAGCTGGGATGACGACTACTTCATTAAGTCCCATGCGTCCCTGGCTCCATATGCTTACTCACAGTAGAGTAATAATGTGGAAAGTAATATGCAGGAAAGGCGGTACTCACGTGTTTACTTCATCTTCGTTTAATAACTGCATCACTAGCAAGGTAATATGAAAGGAGCCATTGCCGACCATGGCTTTGGTCAGTCGCTCATCCTGTTGTAGTATCGAATTTTGCAAGACTTTAATTCCAGCTGTAATCTAATCACATATACAAAAAGAAAAAAAGACTTAAGAAAAAAGTTTTAGGAAAAATTTAAATCAGTAAGAAAAATAAACATCAAACTACCAAAATTAAAGTAAAGTTGAGATTCCACAACTAAATGAGCATGCAATTGTTTAGTTGTTCCCACACTTGCTAGAGAGTTAACCTGGATGCTTGGTAAGATACATAAACGTAGAAAAGCAGAAATGCGTGTCTGTCTTGCAAGCTTTGAGCACAACGCTCTTTCTTTGCAGACTGAGTCACTGACTGAGTGGGAAAACTCCCTGTGGCCACACATTCTTTTAGAAATGTGTCCTTGTAATATGGATCTGACTCACTAATTATGAACATTCCTAAGAGAAAAGCTTTATTCTTCCACAGAAAGGTCAAATCACCAGACAACATTCCATTTCTGTTAGAAGTAATATTTATTTGTCCCACAGTGAATGTGTTGGATCTATTCCTTGCTGTCTCTAAGGTTCTCTAGGATAGGAGGAATTCCAATAAGAATGATTGCTGCCATCTTTTCCTAACTTGTGAGGGGTGGGGCATAACCATGGAGACAGAACTGAAGGCGTCCAAAGTCTGACCGTACGCATTCACGGGAAAGCCCACAGGCTGGGCTGTTCTCTGTCTTCCCTCTCAGTACGTGCTCTTCTGGAATGGGAAGAGGGCCAGTGTATCTCCCTCCTCCATTTCCTGTTAGAGCCATAGATTCTAGTCAACCTATGAATGGCAGTGCAGTGGAGGGTAGTCTGAAATAAAACAGCAAGCCCTGAGAAAGGCCACAAAGAATTCATAAAAGCCTCCGGGACAGCAGAATTACTGAGACAAAAGGAAAGGCTGTGCTGGCAACAGAAATGGCATCCAGTGAAACAAAACAGAAAAGGCAAGGATAAGGAGGGAGAGGATCATGAGCTTAGCGGGCTGTTCTGATTCTGGAGTGTCTGTGTTATCCTCAACAATAGCCGCATTATCCATCCACGGGATGCACTGAGCAAGCCAGAAGACAAAGTCCTGGGTCCTAGACTTTTTCCCTCAACCAGTCTCCAAGTCCGATGCTTAATTGGACCCATGGGCTCTCCTCTTGGTCCCCAAGGAACCCGCTCTGAGTAAGAAGCTTGTGAAGTCACTTTGGAGAAAGTCTCCCATCCCTGCACCCTGACCACCTTCCCTGTGGCCGGCCTTCAACCGTGGTTCTGCCAAAGCGCGTGTTTCCTCTTAGCAATGATCCACTCACTCACCTTACCACTGTCCCTTGTTACAAACTGTACTTCCATGTCAGAATAAAGCTCATCTCGCTCAGTAAGGCCGTTCCCTGCCTCCTATATCCCACTCCATGGACCCTGGTGAAGTGAAAAGAGTCTAGCCTTGGGTGGCTGGCAAGGCGGCTCAGCAGTTAAGGGGTCTGGTTGTTCCCCTAGAGAACCCAGGTTCAGTTCCCAGCATCCACATAGCAGCTCACAACTGTCTGCAACTGCCGTTCCAAGGAATCTGATGCCCTCACACAGACACACATGCAAGCAAACACCAGTGCATAGAAAGAATTTTTTAAAAATTGTCCAAGGAGATTTTAGCCTCAACTTTGCTCAAATGGAAAAGAAATATGCAAAATTTGACTGAGTCGTTTCTAGTCATTGCTGGTTTTGTTAGACAGAAATATAAATTGACCTTGGCCAAGCATACATGACTAGGGTGTTGCAACAAGCTCAACCATGAAAGGCAACTTTGTAAGTACAATTTCTTTATTTTACTCCCACCTTTAGCCTATAAATACCTGCCCACAACACAAGGAAACTGGAAGGCTAAACCTCCTTTAAGTCTACTGTTCCCAATTCACAAACTGCTCCGTACTCAAACTTAGATTTTCCTCTAAGGCAGCTGTTCTCAACCCTACATCTGCAACCCCTTTTGGGGTGAAACGATCCTTACACAGGGGTCGTCTAAGTCCATCTGCAAATCAGATATTTTCATTATGGTTCATAACAGTAGCAAAACTAAAGTTAGGAAGTAACAAAAAAAAAAAAATAACTCTACAGTTGAAGGCCACCAAAACACGAGGAACTGTATGGAAAGGATGCAGTGTTAAGAAAGCTGAGAACCACGGGTCTAAGAGTTTAGTAGCAAAACTGGCACCCAAAGGAGACCCCAGTGAGCTCCAGGAACACTGAGGAGCCAAAGTAAAGGAAGGTGTAGGTCCATTGTAGGTCCAGCAGGTGGACTACGCCTGAGCAAACGACTGACCAGATCTTTAAAAGCTGTTCCTAGGGACCTGACAAACAGCTGAAAGGCCTGTCCAAACTATTTCATTGTCTGCCCACAGAAGATTGAATGGTCTACCACTCAGGCATAGAAGCAGGAAAAAAAAAATAGATGAGTCACCCTCTGATTACAGTGCCAGATTAGCAATCTCACTTGTTAAACATTTTCATTAAAACACAGCTTGAGTATTTTTTTTAATTCTATCGACTTTGTTATTACAAAGAACTTGTAAATAAAAACATCACACACCAAAGTTAACCAGACCCAAAGCAGTATTTGTTAGCGGAACTAAAATGACTTCTATGAATATTTGTCAGAGGGCTCAGTGACCTGCAGAGAAACGTAAGATTGAACCATAGCCAAACAGTTTAAAAGAACAAATAAGAACACGGCGAGGACCAGCTCAATCAGTGAGCACAGGTACCTGCCGCCAGCCCTGATGCCTGAGCTCAATTCCATGAACCCCTCGGTAAAAGAGGAGAATTGACTCCTACAAGTTATCCTCTGATCCCCAGATGTGTACACACACACACACACACACACACACACACACATACACACATATACATATATACACTCACACACACACATACACATACTCATACACTCTCACACATCTTCACATACACACATACATACACTCACACACACACAACTTAAATAAAATGCAATAAGGAAAATAAATAAGAAAAATAATCCAGATAACTAAAAAAAAAAAGCTACAGGGATGAAGACTGAGAAGTTGGCCTCTAAGTCTTATCTCAACTAGCATTAACCCAGGAAGCCCTGTACCTAATAGATTTCTGTCACCATTATAGAGTGACACTGAGGGAAAAGACTGTCCAGTATGCTACCAATTTCAAAGAAACTGTATTTTTGGTACAGACCGTTCTCCATCAGGTGGCCCCTCAAGGTCTTGACTATTGAAATAAAGGTCCACACTGATGCTGCGCCACTCGACTACAACATTATTTCCACTAACATGCTTCAATAGCCATGGGCAAGCTCAGATCAGAATTAACAGGAAAGCGCGCGCACACACTGTTGAAGGAAAGCAAAGCCCATCTTCCTTGCTTTATACTCTAACAAACCAACAAACCCCTTAAAGAAAGTATCTCATTTGGGGAGGGTGACATTCAAATCAAGTCCGGAGAGTCTGTCTGACCAGTGCCCAGGTCTTCTGCATTGGTCTCAGAAAGGTTTATCTTCCTGCTAGGTGACAGTGCGATCAAAAGAGCTTTCTATCCTGAGGGCACATGTGACGTTCTCTCTGGAGCAGAAGTAATTCCAGGGCTCCTTGACCCTCTGGGGTGTGAAGGCTACTCTGCCCAGGAAGTGATAAAATAGAAACTCAGACCTCTCTGAGGCATGTCCCTTCCCATCCCACACTGCACCCCCTTTCTGCGACCCTATCCCTGTCACCACACTGCACCCCCTTTCTGCGACCCTATCCCTGTCACCACACTGCACCCCCTTTCTGCGACCCTATCCCTGTTACTTGAGGGTTTCCTCCTCAACCAGCGCAGGTAAAAATCAAAGTGTAAACATTCAAGTAGACTGCCCAATGCCTCAATTGTCCCAAACTCCCAAAAGCTGTAGACATGGGCATCACTAATGGATGCCTGTAGCACTCCAATCCTGCCAGGTAAAAACCTGGCAGAAGAAGTAGAGGGTTTCTCTAAGAGTTTTATGCAATATATGAAATTGCAATTGCAAGACAGTGGGTGGTTCTGAACCCCACACTGCTATGTGATGTGCCAGTAGGTTCTAAACAGTTCACAAGTGGTAGACCTTATGGAAACCTGTATTTTTTTGCCTTTAATGATCAGCAGTACACATGGACTGAATCCCACGTGAGTCCACTAAAGTCCCATCTTACATTGTCAGCCCTGCAATTCACGAGAAAATCTGCTGACTTAGTATGTTGAGGATCTGATACGATGTTCCTGCCAGAACAGGACCAGGAACAACCCAGTCCTCCTCCAGCACGTACCTGACCAGCACCAAAAACAAACAAACAAACAAACACAAACCATAGAAAATGTTCAGATCTATCAAGAATAGGCCCATTGCTCAGGTCACAAGCTGACTGCAGGAGGACTTTCCTTCTCACCTGACAGAGGAAAGCCAACCCAGGGGTTCCCAAAACAGCAACTAAGATAGGATAGAGAGGTTTCTCTGGATTGGGGAGATACTACAGATCTTAGTTCAAATTTCTCCCTGAACATACACACTTTATATGAACTTACAAAAATTGTGCCAGAACCTTCTCTATTGGGAGATATCCAGGAACATGCTTGAGGTCAAACAGAGTTGGCCCCACGCACGCCTTCAGCATTTAGTGCAGTGTCTTACATGGGAGATGGTTTTAGGCCATTTGTGCCTTTGAATTATCCACAAATTGTAAAACTAAAAATGAAAAACTGTAAAATGCTTTGAAGACTTATTATTTCCATGAAGCTACATAGTGCTTGTACTATAGGCTCAACCTATGAAACTTTAAAGGCTAATCTAATTGAGCAATGCATTTCTAACTATGCTTTAATGCTTCCAATTAATTTATAGATTCCCTGATATCATCTTAAGACTTTTTAAATGCTTTTTACTCCTAATTACAATCCTTAAAAGACAAGAAAAACACTCCAGAATCTTAACTGTATACAATTAACAGAAATCAATTTTTATAGTCACTGTTAAAAATTCTACAAAACCATTAAAACCTTATCCATCACCATAACCCCACACACACACTGGTGCAACGGCACAAAGTGTATTTTCAAACCTAATACTAACAGTCAAACTTAAATATGGCATTAAAATAAACTTCTACAAAAAAAAACTTTACAGAAATCTTAAATATTCTGCTCACTGAGTTATTAGAAAAGCAGGTGCTCAACTATTAAACATTACCGTTAAGCCATAGTCCCGTGCCTAAAAGAATGCAATTGAAAAATTCATCTTTATATCTTTGAAACATTCGAATTGACTCGATGCATGTATACATTTTTAATAGTATAAATTAGCATGCATCTCCATGAAAGACATAAGTTGTATTCTAGTACACAGTAAAAGAATGTCTTTGACCTTACCTTGTAACATTGTATCATTGCTAAGTCTGTCGTCCCTTTAAGAGTTACAAGAATCCTATTAGTATGCTATCCCGGAGTTTGGGTGTAGCTCACTGGTAATGTACTTGTCTAGCACACAAGATGACCTAGGCTTGATTTCTAAGACGAGGAAGAAAAGTACATGTGACGTACCTGCTACCGAACTTTTCTTTGTAGTTAAATACTCTTGGAGGCTGGAGAGATGACTCAGAGGTTAGGGGACTGGCTGCTTCTCCAGAAGACCTCAATTGGAATCCCAGAACCCACATGGCAGCTCACAGCCACCAGCAACTTCAGTCCCAGGGGACCTGAGGCCCTCTTCTGGCCTCTAAGGACACTGGAAATTCATATGGTACACATAGACATACAAGCAAAATACCAATACACACATACATATACACACACATACACAACACACACATATACACACATATACATATACACACACACACATACACAACACACACACATACACACACATATACAACACATACACACATATACACAACACACATACACATACACAACACACACATATACACAACACACATACACATACATACACAACACACAACACACACATATACACAACACACATACATATACACACACATACACAACACACA
>JADRCC010578831.1:0-32152 GCA_019843855.1 Hylomyscus alleni
CAAATAAAGAAATCAATATTATTGTCATGTATGTATTTAAGTGTGTCCTCCCTTTGAATGAAAGACTTCTGTCAGAACATAAAAGGATAGCGCATGCTGAATGATGTCTTGGGGACCTGTGAGAGAACCAGAAAACAAAAAAAGGCAGAGGGCCTTTTACCTCAGGTGCATTTTGTTCCCTGGGTTGTTTTTAGATGTGACTTTGTGCCTCCTGCGACAAACGCTTACATTCAGTTTATAAGATGTGTTTCTTCTTGTTGCATGTCAGATCAGAGCTCTAGAATCCAATCTGGTCAGTACCTCCTGAATCTGGATTTGGCCTTGCTTTCTTGCTTTCCGAGAAATGACTTATACTACATGCAAGACAATTGTCTTTAAATTGGTCTGTCCTGAGAGAGTTCTGGGGAAGGGCTGCTCCCTCAATATTTAGTATGTGCTTACGTTTTTCTGATCATTTCTTTTTAACTCAAGCATCCTTCCCTGGGTCATTGCTACCTTTGTTACACTCGGGTGTAAAAGTACACTGAAACTGAAGGGAGGGTGCCTGATTGTCTATAGCATCAGACTCCCATCTGCCCCATTCTTTCTGATCCTCAGATCCCAGGTCCAGCAGACAAGATCTACACAGGTCAGCGAAAGTCAACAGACTCTCTTTTCTGAATACATCTATTTTTCCATCTTGAGAGGATCTGTTTTTACCTTGTGCCGAGTAAGAGTCACTTGATGGTCCCTTAAATTTATCTCTGAAGTCCTTTGCAATTCCCTGAGAAACTGCTTAATCCAGACGGAGAAGGAAAAGAGCAGTTCATCAAACTGCTTGTGCTCAGCCAGCACGGACTGGAGGAAATTTATCCTGTCGGGGACAGAGGGGCTTTCAGTGGCCATGACCAGAATGGTTCCTGCTAAACATCGAAGGAGGAGCTTGTGTTCCGAGCAAAGTAAAACAGTTATACACAGACAAGCCAGACCTCTGAGTACTCTCAAAGACCCACGCTCTGCCTTTCTCATGGTTTTCCTGGTCTCACTGAACCACTGTCCACTCTGATGGCTTGTTCCTCCTCTGTGCTTCCCCACCAAGTCACCCCTCAACTACATCTGAGCTGTGCCCATTGCTCCAGCAGCTTCATCACCACATGCAAAGCAGTACCTCTCCCTGTGACCTGTCCCACGCAGCTCCAGTCTAAGCCTTTTCCTTCCTTGCCCAGTTTCCAGAAGCACCCCAAGCTCCCACACCTCCCCGCTGCCCACACTCAGGGTGACAGCCAGATGTGAGTTATTGGATTAGAGAATCCCTAGTCATGCTTTCATACCACTTCCTGCTCACTTCTGAGGGACGTTCTGGATTCAAATACGACAGATAAAGTCGGTTTCATCTCTTTCAGAACCAGACCTTGAACAGCCACATTAAATAAGCGCAAACAAAACACAATGTTCACCCTTGTAGTCCAAGGCACATTATTAGAAGCCCCTTTGTGAGCAACCAACAACCTTTTGCTGATTATCTGCGGTAAGTCTCCCCAGCGTTCATCCAGCTGTTCCAACTGCAGCTTCACCACTGCCACGTCCTCTTTGGAGGCCTCTGAGAACAGGGCTTCCTTCAGCTGCAGGAGATTGCTATAGAGCGAGGCCTGGGACACGACTTCATTTTGCAGGGCCTGAAGGATGGAATGCAAGACAGGCCTCAGTGTGACAGGATTGACCCAGAGGACCACTGGAGACTGGCTTTGCACTCTCATAAAAAAGATCAGAGAGACTTGCTGTTGCTTGTTTTTTTTTCATTGGCTCTAGGCCACTTTTAACACAATTTTTTAAAATGATAGTGAGGCCTGTCGGATTTTTTTTTTGTGTCTGATTATAGAGTGAGGCACCTTTGGAGCTGTGAGTTTCTCTCACAATGAGTAGACAAAGAGAATCAAAGAAAATCTACTGCAAAAGAGATCACTGTACTTCTAGTGGAAGTCAAGATGCTATTCCAAGCTCTGGGGATATGGTGTTGCTCTGTTTGGAGACTTTATTAGGCATAGCCAAAGAACTTAAGAGCTGTTCATCTTATTTCTATGTAATACATCGACTTTACTTTTATTTTTGATGAATTAGGCAATGGACCTTTTGGGTCCTCTGAGGCCATGTAAAACCTTTGGCTCTTACTAACAAGAGAAAGGACAAAGATAACAGCAGGTGACAGCAGTTAAAAGAGTCACAAGTGAGATGACATTTCATGGTAGTAAAGACTCATCAAGCTATTTCTCTTTGCTTTCCCTCACAGTTCCATGCAGGATGCAAACAAAACTGCAGAGACAGAAAAGGATGGAGTACCCTCCCATGACCACGAGGAACACTTGAGGCGAAGCTGGACTCAATTCTAGGGAGGATCCTGAGAGGAGACACCTGGGAAGCAAGGCCAGGAGATGAGCAGGCGATGGACAATGTTGTCAGGCTACAGTCCAGAGGAGACTTGGCTGACGCTGCAGTGTTCGGATCCTCTGAGAGAAGCCTGTGGTCCCTCTGAGTCCTCTCATTGTCTAAAACTTGTTTATGTTTACAGCTTCAGTATCTGACATGGCACCTGGTTTACCGAAGGCACCCAGTCAATTATCTTTTGCTTCATTGCGTGAATGGAAGGATTAGCAAGGAGACAAACACAAGGATCATAAAAGCAGAGAGTGGATCTGTGCCTCTCTTTCTGAAACTACCTTTCCACGTGGATAAAAGGACCAAATTGAGGTGTGAGTCCCTTCATCATTAGGACAGTTCTGGACTTTGTGGAAGGGACCTTTAGGGAAGATAAGGTAGAGGAGGAAAAGACTAGAGGCACAGCGTTCTTCCAAATTCAAGGAGGAAAGGAGCAGAAAGCAGGCAGTAGGTTCAGACACCAGAGGACTCCTGGGTAAGACGTTTAGGAACAATATAAAACTAGCAGGCCCCTGCTTTGTTTTCTAACTACACTGAAGAGAGGTGGGGAAAGTCAAGCTTTGAATCTACCATACAATAAATTTCTTTTTAGAAATAATTTTGTCTGCTGACTTTTCTGGCGCTGATAGCATCCTCTAGACACATTATCAATATACCCGAATCATCCATATTGTCTGCAGTTTCAAAAATAAAAGTGTTTTTTATTTCACTTTAGAAAATTGGCTTCTCAAGGATGTTTTAAGCCACATTGTTTTTCAGTCTTCCCGTTGGGTCTTCATTTTTTTTTCTTTTTCTGTCATTCCTGAATGCCAACAATCACTCTTGATTTCTTTCTACAATCTATTCTTTCTTACAAAAAAAAGTCCACTTTTAGCTTTTTTTTTTTTTTAAAAAAAATCACATCAGTTCAAAGGAAGAACTATTATGCCTGAAGCCACCGATAGAGCTTATCCACACACTCTGCATCTCTCTACTCTCCTGGAATGCCGACGAATGATATTCAGATGCTACACAGTGTATTACAGAATTCTCTAAGATACTGTGGACACAGGTCACCACAAAGTTCTCATTGCTATCGTGTCTGTGAGCCCAGAATACTCTCTTTGTTTCAGTGATGCCAAAGGATGGTTTCGGGATGGTTAAATAATTAAAGGACTTAGAGATGTCATTAATAAATTAACATTAAAATGCAAGCACACTAGACCATTCCACTTTTGTTCTCACCCCCTGCCCTTTGATCTTGCCTGTATTAATTGCAGTTCACTTTCTACTTTGACTCTGTCTGCAGAAATGTCCTTTTCCGGTGAACTGGCTATGGCTTCACATCGCTCTAACCAGGTCAGGAAGGGCGATAGTCCCTTTTCCAACCTAAAAAAAAAAAAAAAAAAAAAAAAAAAGGAGAGAAAAATCATATGATTTTCAACTGAGACAGTAGAAGATAGAAATCTCCAGGGCAGCAAGTCCAACGTGACCTGTCACAAATGATACACACTGTCTGTGGCATTTCTGCATATCAAAGTGATAAATTCCATTCATTTCCATGACAACCTTCACATCTGTACAGTATGTAAAGATACACAGGCTTACTCTCTACTCTCGAGCCCGTGGCTCAATGAATACCTCACAGTAGACATCCAAATTCACTAGTCTTATATCTAGGGTGGTTATTTCCCACCACTTGGAGCAGCAGTTCTCAACCTGTGGGTCATGACCCCCTGGCAAACCTTGATCTCCAGAAATATTTACATTATGACATTATGATCCATAACAGTAGCTAAATTATAGTCATGAAGTAGCAACGAAAGTAATTTTATGGTTGAGGGTCATCACAACATGAGGAACTGGGTTAAAGGGTCTCAGGAAAATTGAGAACCACTGACCCACAGAACAGTTCATATGTACTCTCCTATCCAGCATAGAGAGTAAGCCGAGAGCTGCTCACCTCTGCCAGTGAGCCAGTAGGTCCTCCAGTGCCTTCTGTCTCTCTTTGGCTTTGTGTAGTATCTCCTCATACTGTTGCTGTAGGCTTGCAGCCTCCTGGGTGCAGGACTCTCTGTTTACCATCTTCTGGGCACTGGCTGCGAACATGGTAACTGCGCTGTTGAGGGACTCTAGGGCTTGACAGAGATCCTGAGGAGAGAGCAGAGAGAACTCATTCTGTCAGGTCTTTTCCTAGAGTAATGAAGGTTATTTAAAAATGTATGAACTATTTATTTCTACAATTTTCCCTTTAGTGTCGTTGACCTCAGGTAACTGAAATGACAAAAGTCAAGACTGTGGCTGAGAGGGACAGCTGGACAACAGCAACAGTAAGAACAAGCGAGGCCTATTTTTCAATGAGACTCATCATGACAAAGTCTTTGCCTTCAGCCACAAGGCAACCATGGTACTGAAGAGTGTCCTTCTATGGTTTGCAGCAAGACACACTGACTGTGAAGAGAAAGTTGCTTTAAGAAGCTAGAATTTCCCCAGGTAAGAATATAAAGCTGGGGACTGGAGAGATGGTTTAGATGTTAGGAGCACTGACTGCCCTTCCAGAGGTCCTGAGTTCAATTCCCAGCAACCACATGGTGGCTCACAACCATCTGTAATGGGATATGATGCCCTCTTCTGGTGTGTCTGAAGACTGCATCAGAATACTCATATATATGTGTAATAAATAAATCTTTAAAAAAACAGAATATAAAGTTATGGCCAGTGAGATAGCTTATTGGATAGATGTGCTTGTCACCAAGCATGATAACAGACTTTGATACTTCTGACCCACATGGTACAGGAGAGAATTGATTTCTCACTCCTCTGACCTCCATATCACTCCTGGTAACCAATGTTTATTTATTTATTTGTTTGTTTTATAAAAGTCATGACGACTATGTTCAGGGCAAAATCATGCCTGAGACATAACACATTTGGGGAAAAGAAGGGAGATGCGACTATACATTTAAACAACATCAAAGTGACATAATTTGTGAAAATTATTATTCATTATATGCTGAATGTATGAGACTTTAAAATCCTATTCTTCCCTTACAAAAAAACATATAAGGTGCTATTATAATAGAGAAATATATACAGAGATTCATAGATGTGGGCTTTGATGCCAGGGATGATGCTGTCACTGGTGTTGGTGATAAAGGAACCCAGAATACACAGGTATTCCGTTATGTGCATTCCATGGGTTGATTGAATCTTTGTGGATAGAGTTGGCTCAGCAGTTAAGACCCTGGAATGCCCTTTTAAAGAATCCCACGCTGGACGCTCACACATGCCTATATCTCTATCTCCAGGGACTCTGGTGCCCACTCTGGTGCCCACTCTGGTGCCCGCTCTGGTGCGAGCTCTGGTGCCCACTGGCACAGCGCTAATCTTCAAATACCTCCCCATACACATATATGCATAATTAAAAAATAAAAATTAAATCTTTAAAAATTAATCTTCATAAAAATCCTGGCACATCCAATTTATTTCCTCTTTTTCCCTCACCACATCAGAAACTCAAGAGAGAAGAATGACTTGCACCAAAATGTTTTCTTCTAAAATCTATTTTTTTTTAAGCATAGGAGATCTTTCCATCTTCTGAGATCTTCAATTTCTTTGTTCAGAGACTTAAAGTTCTTGTCAAATAGATCTTTTACTTGCTTAGTTAGAGTTACACCAAGGTATTTTATATTATTTGTAACTATTGTGAAGGGTGTTGTTTCCCTAATTTCTTTCTCTGCCTGTTTACCCTTTGTGTTGAGGAAGGCTTCTGATTTACTTGAGTTAATTTTATATCCAGCTACTTTGCTGAAGTTGTTTATCAGGTTTAGGAGCTCTCTGGTGGAATTTTTGGGGTCACTAAGTATACCATCATATCATCAGCAAATAGAGATAATTTGACATCTTCCTTTCCAATTTGTATCCCTTTGATCTCCTTTTGTTGTCTAATTGCTCTGGCTAGGACTTCAAGTACAATATTGAATAGGTAGGGAGAGAGTGGGCAGCCTTGTCTAGTCCCTTATTTTAGTGGAATTGCTTCAAGTTTCTCTCCATTTAGTTTGATGTTGGCTACTGGTTTGCTGTATACTGCTTTTACTATGTTTAAGTATGCGTCTTGAATTTCTGATCTTTCCAAAACTTTTATCATGAAGGGATGTTGGATTTTGTCAAATGCTTTCTCAGCATCTGATGAGATGATCATATGGTTTTTTCCTTTGAGTTTGTTTATATAGTGAATTACATTGATGGATTTTTGTATGTTGAACCATCCCTGCATTCCTGGGATGAAGCCTACTTGATCATGGTGGATGATCGTTTTGATGGGTTCTTTGATTCGGTTTGCAAGAATTTTATTGAATATTTTTGCATTGCTATTCATAAGGGATATTGGTCTGAAGTTTTCTTTCTTCATTAGGTCTTTGTGTGGTTTAGGTATAAGAGTAATTGTGGCTTCATAGAACGAATTGGGTAGAGTGCCTTCAGTTTCTATTTTGTGGAATAGTTTGAGGAGTGTTGGTATTAGGTCTTCTTTGAAGGTTTGATAAAACTCTGCATTAAACCCATCTGGTCCTGGGCTTTTTTTGGCTGGGAGACTACTAATGACTTTTTCTACTAAAATCTAATTATTAAAAAAGGCAGAATGCTATCTTTTTCTCAAGTTCTAACATTAGTTGAATGTTAAAATAATTTCATCAAATTGGATTTTTCTACCTCTTCTCTACTATATTAAAATATACAAATAACAGAGAAGCTTTCTTGCTGAACACATTCAAGCAGCCTAGATCCATTACTCTTTCCAGATGTGCATTGTTAATCATTTGTCCTCTGCTCCCAGCTCCCTTCCTCTATAATAAAGGCATGTGTGCATGTAAGTTCACGAAGTAGGGACAGTGTATGTTGTTTTGCTTATGAGTCAACATGTTTCCTGATCATGTCCCTTTGTGCCTGATTCTCTGTTTGCACCTTTCCCTGTGTTCTCACAAGGCTGTCAGCTGTCTTGATGAAGACTGACAATAAATAGGAGTTAAGAAGCCGGGTTCTTATATTTTTGATTGTGAGCCTAGCCTTTAATGGCTGAGCCATCTCTCCAGCCCAAGAAGCTCGTTTCTTAACTGAGCCAGTCCTCAGACATCTGTTAGAATGGATAGACTCACATCTAAACGTGGCTGTCAGTGTGTAAAATGTGATCTGCACACGTTAATTTTCCTTCACGTTTAATGATGGTAAAGGGAAAAGGGATTCGTTAAAGATCTAGTCTGAAAACATCACGTATTCTGATGAGAAGAGAAATGTGTATACAATGTGTATGCCCATTTACACATAATACACCTCTCAGTGCGGTGTGTGTGTGTGTGTTTGTGGTATTCAAGTGTACGCTTGCATGTGTAGTCACATGTGTGTATAAATATGGAAACTCAAATTTGAGGTTGCATGTCTTTCTCAATCATTCTTCACTTGGTTATTTGAGTCAAGCTCTCTTCTGAACATGGAATGACCAGTTCTGTAGTCTAGCTAGCCAGCTTGCCCCTGCATTCCTGTCTCCACCTCTTGCATGTTACAGGAGGCCACGATACCTGTCCTGATTCTTACTGACCCATCTTCCTATCCCAGTAAATATAGACATATATATTCTCATTACATATGCATATTTATGGAAACTCATTTGCATACTTGGGTGTCATAACAACAAATGATTATATACGAACCATTTAGTTTCTCAACTAACATAAAATATTTCCAACTTTAACTCTTGAAATATTTACTGTTTTCCTCTCAAGTAGGAGTATCCAATTTTTTGGAGTGGATAAATATGAAAACGTGTAGCAGGGCACTCTCACCATATGCTCTTGGAGAACCTTGTATGTCTCTGCAGCTGAGGAACATATTTTAATCGGATCAGCCAGCCTCTCTGCAAACTCAGACACAGATTGTCGGATCTAAAAAAACATGGTGGAGCATAAAAATAATTTAAGATACGTAACAAGGCAGAGAGGGTTATTGAGAAGATGGCAACCTATCTGTTGGGAAAGATTTTATCACAATCTAAAATCATGCATCTATGCTATCTAAAACCCAACACATCTTACTTGAAAGAAAAAGTGTTAAGACTTAACTTTAATACAATGTGTAATGACATTTGTATATCTCTTTCCAAAGGTGCCATATAAATAATATTGAACCTAGTTAGTAATCATTTGTTGGGTTATTCGCAGGCGGTCTTTCTTTATTTCTCCCTTTCTGGAATGTTCACTGCATTTGCATATAATACTAAATACGTAACTTAAGTTTACTTGGACCAATTCTTACCTTTCTAAGATTCTCTTCGAACTTTTGCTGCTGGGATAGGTGGCCCAGGATTGTCCCTTCTAGGCCCCGTGCGTGCTCTTGGAGCTCCTCCCAGTATCTTCTTATCTGTGTCAACTTGGCTTTGATGCGAGCAGACTCTCCTGTGGTGATGAACTGGGCAAAGGACTGGGCTGCTTCTTCTAGTCCTACAATGCTGTCAATTTTACTTTCTATTTCTTGCATTGTGGCCTAATATTTAAAACAAGAAAAGAAAAAAATGTCAATGTGGACTGAACAGGCTCACCTTCACAAAGCACAGCAGAGACTACAGGGACAGTTTGGTTAACTGACATACCAAGATATACTCAGGTGGGGGCCAAGCAGCTGGGAACCGATACCACTTGCTTCCTGACCTCATTTGGGGAGAACAGATGCATAGAAACACACAAAAAGCACATAGCAATAGTGGTTGTGTTGGCTGGATGGGGAGAAGAGAGAAATGGCTACTTCTTGTGGTGAAATAAGCAGGAAGCTGTCCCTGGGCTCTCACAGTGACTCTGAAGACAGACAGGTAGGTTGTTTCCTTATCAATCAAATACTTCAGTTGTGTGGAAGTGGTGTGTGTTCCAGGAACTCACAGAAATAGTAATGTTTGCATGTATTTAATTTTTCCAAAGGCAATAGAGTACACTGTATTTGCTAAACCCTTTTGAACTCACACATGAAAAAGGCCTTTGACAATTTATCATTTGTTCCTTAGGCCAATGGTTTTCCACTACACAACTCCTGAGCAGAGTTATCCCATCATTGGGAAACAGTTACACCTAATCTAAGAATTTTAATATCTGGCAAATCCTCACACAGCCTGGGAATTCATTGCTTTCTTCACTGGCTAGATAGTCTACAGAAAAATAATGTGTACATATCATCCATTAAATTTGGGAAAGAAAAGATACTTTATAGAATGGTAGCCAATGCAGGAAAAGAACTGAGAGCTATATAGGCCACGCGAGCATATGTGTGAGCAGCAGTAGTGGTAGGTGGGGTCTCATAGGTGGCGAAAATGAAAGTCATTTCTCCAAGAAATGGTACAAAGTAAACAAAATAATGTAAAAATATTATGTCAAATTTCAGATACAAGTAAGTGGAAGACACTATTGCTCTAAGACAAATACGTTTGTGACCTTGGTCAAGATGAGACAACTGGAAAGAGCCCATGTCACCTTAAAGGCCAGTTGGCATGACCTTTTCATATTTTCTTTTTTATATGCATGGCTACAGCTGAGTACCAGCCAGATATTTGTTATCTGATCATAGAGTCTCCATTCCCTTTTCTATCTTATCAAATTCAGTTTTGAAAACAAAATACTCATAGGTTCAAGATGTATATAGAATTTAATGTGTTAATAACTTGTCTACATAATCTCAGTACACAACAGAAAGAATCTTAACTAAGATTATGAGTTCTCAGATTCACTCATGCCATCCACAAATTCATGACCACAGTCATCAAGCTTGATCATGAGATTGTGGTAAAAAGAAGAGATATTCTATCAGAAAAAAGATGGAAGGCGAGCCCATAATATGTTGTTGCTATTTATCAACAATTGACTTGGAATGGCATATAATGATGAACAAGAATAGGTGGAGATTGTATTTGTAGACATGATAATGCTCCATTAATTTTTACTGTAATCTTGATTTAAAGTGAGAAAAATATTGCAAATGTATTTTTAACCATTATGAATAGTGTAATGACTCAAACCATCAATTTGGAATTAGAAAATGAACCTTTTAGATCAAAGTCTGTTGGACTCCACTCCATTGTTGCTTCTGCTGACAAATATCTTTTTTGCTATTTATATCTACTTAATATATTTTAGATCATTTTTGAAGTGCTATCTTGGATGTGTCAAAATGTATTAAATGTTTCTAACTTTTCTGAGAAGTACTGTACTAAGACTAAATATTGCCATAAATGAATTACTAAATGAATAAAGTAAGTCATAAAGTGTTTGTTAATTCCTGAAAGGAGAAGCTTTGAGACCAGATGACCTAAAAGTGGAGGCAATTCTAAGGAAATTTTCTTTTCCTGAGAATTTAGTGAAAATGATTAAGTGAGAGTTCTTTATTAAAGAGTTAAAATGCTTCATGAATTTTATTTTAGGGCTTGGCAGTTGCTTTCCTGGACAGAAGAAGACAGCAGGTTGTGTTTGCTACATCCTATGGATGTCTCGTTGCACAGGATGCCTGATGAGCAAGAGGAACAGTCAACAGAATGACCTTTGCCCCTCCCACCACGGTCCCCAGTCACAGCCTAAAATGTGTCCTTGACTTGGCATTTATTTTATTATTAACAGAACACAATGACAAAGGGGTTTCCCACTTTAAAAAAAAATGAAGAGAACAAGAAGAAGGAAGTGACTGAATCTGAACTTGTGTGACATGAAATTATATAAAACAGAGAGTGCATATTTAAACAGAGAAATAAAATTGAGAAGGATAACATGGTGGGGGTTCTGGAAGGAATTAGAAGGGAGAGTAGCTGGTAGATGTGATCAAAATACATTGAACACATGTAGAGTGTGTGTGTGTGTGTGTGTGTGTGTGAGTATGTGTTTGTGTGTGTGTGACTGAGTGTGTGTATGAATGAGTGGTGTATGTGTGTGTGAGTGTGAATGTGTGTGGGTGTATGTGTTTGTTCTAAATTCTTTCAGCCCATATTTTTTAATTGCTTTACTAGAATGGTCAGTGGTAACACATATACCTAGTTCTTTTGGCAGCTGGAAAGCTAATGCATCAGAAAGACTCTGTCCTGGCAGGAAGATTATAAATGAAAAGAATACAGCAACCAACCAAGTCTAACAGCTTTCTCTACAGGAAAGAAGGAAAGAAAGAAAGAAAGAAAGAAAGAAAGAAAGAAAGAAAGAAAGAAAGGAAGGAAGGAAGGAAGGAAGGAAGGAAGGAAGGAAGGAAGGAAGGAAGAAAGAAAGAAGAAAGGAAGAGAGGGGGAGAGAGAGAAAGAAAGAAAGGAGGGAAGGAAGAAAAAGACAGAAGAGAAAAGAAGAGAAGAGAAGAGAAGAGAAGAGAAGAGAAGAGGAAAAAGAAAAAAGAAAAAAGAAAAAAGAAAAAAGAAAAAAGAAAAGATTCTCTATCTCTCCCTTATGGTCAACAAGGGTAAGTTCTATTAAGGCCTTTTTAGAAAGTGGAGGTGGTTTTTATTTGTTTGTTTGTTTGTTTGTTTGCAACAGAGTCTCACTATGCATCTTAGCAGGGCCTGGGACTCACTATGTAGATCAGGTTGATCTTGATTTATGGCAATCTTCCCACCCTTTACCTTGTGATTGCTGGGACAAGGGACATGTGCCACCATGTCCGGCTAGCACACCTAATATTTGAGTCTGATATTCGGAATGATTCTGAAAAAGGACAGTGTTGGATGATGTATACATATCAAGATGTATAAATGTATAACCAGTTGCACTGCATGGGGATCAAACCAAAATCAAGGAAAAGAATACTGCAACCATAAAAATAGTTTAATGATATTGCACACAATATTGACTTTGAATCTGTAAGTCAGACAGTCTTAATACACAATGTCATCTATAGAGTATCATCAAACATGACCTCTTAACTTGGTATGAATTTAACTTAAAAGAGCCACAGAAGAACAGATTTGTCGTGGGATCTGAGAGCTTTTCTGGTGATACAAATGTAAGAAAGATGTTCTTAAAGGAAGAGAGAGTAACGTAACGTGGGCGCAGGTCACCTTGATTTGGCTGATCTGCACGTCCGTGGCAGATGCTGGCGTTTCCAAGGAATTGAGTTCATTTTCTTTCTCTGTTATCCAGATGGACAGGGTCTCAAAATTACTGCCAAAATGATCCCACTTGGATTTCACCATTTCCATGGTTTTAATACTAAAATTAACCAAATTAAGTTAAAATGTAGTATCTCCATAAAGAATAGTAAGACATTTTTCCCCCTCCACATTACCCGGTGAAAGGGTTTGAGGATTATTGGATTCCTTCAAAGCATGAACCTTTTGAGCAGAAAAGCATACACACTGGAGATGAGTTGTGTCTCTGATCCCAGCCTCCCTGTCTCTTCTGGGAATGGGCTTTGGGGAAGGCAGTGTAAGTGTTAGGCTGTTGGTGGCAGTGTGCACTTTGAATTCAATTGTGCTGGGCTCCAAAGAGCATGAACCAGCAAGGTCCAGCTCTGCCTAGGAGCAGCCATTTTTAGAGCTTAGAACCGGGAACTCTCCCAGAATAGCTTTTGGGGTTTGATAGTTCCATCTGTTGCTTTTGCTTTCAAGGAGGGGTGCTGCTGGAACACTTTATACTAAAATCATTTGGTAAAGTACATATCTGTGAATCAAGGTAGAGCCGTGGTCTCATCGCAGGCTACAGGGAAGCTCTCACCTACACAGTGAAGCCTTTGGTTTATAAGCAACAACGTTCTCAGCTATTCACAGATGACCTGATTCCAAAAGACTTTCATAAACTCGTGTTCATGAGCTCTCTAACTATTTGCAGACAACATTGGGTCTCTGTGAGTAAGTCTAACGAATACGACTTTAGCTCTGGACACGTAACCCGGTAAACATGGCTTCCAGTTTAGAAAGAAACTAAAAAAGTAATACTTTAGCACTAAACTAACTTATGTCCTTGGATGAAGGGAAGGTATACCTGATCATAAAAGGCACTTGATGCCAAGAACAAATAATGACATCAATTGATTGTCAAATTCAGTAGTGTCACAGTCTCAAATTTATACCCTGTGTATGTCTAATGCACTTAGCAGTGTAAGAAAGGCAAATGTAATCTATTTTATAGTTCAGTAGGTTTTTTTTTTTTTTACATAAAATTTAGCTTCAACTGGATGTTCTAATCCATTTCGAAGCATCCTATTTTCTAATATATTCTCAGATTTGCTGTTTTCAGAGTTTGGTGGAGGATATCAAATAAAATGTTGTCAAAGTTTAAAGTCAGAATTGGTTGTAAATAAAATGTTGATCAAATTTTAAAGTTTAGGCAAATATAAAATGTTCAATGCAAGGCCCCAAGAGTACTAAGAACAGTTTTCACAACCCGAAACCCCTCTTGCAAGTACGGTCCTCTTTCTTGAGAGTCATAGACTAATATCCAATGTGTTGCTACATAAAAATGTTAGCAGTATCATTTTAAGGAATATTGCCTATGATCTCAAAAGCTCATCTTCTTTAAACTCTGTAGAAGGATATCATAGGGGCACAAGAGATTGCTTTTTCTTTTCAGATAAATATTACACATTTAAAAGCAAGGTAGAGTTTTGCAGGTAATTACTGGAAGGGTTATATGAATCCATGGTAGTTTGAAGACACAGGCACAATGGACATACAAGCTTTGACTCTGAGACATATATTGTACATAGTTTGTGCTTAGACTTAGCATCTATGCTGTCAGGAAACCTCCACTTCTAACAGGTGACAACGTAATAAAATAGTTAAAAAAAAAAAAGAAAAAGTTGTGGGTTAGTTTTTAGATTGCCCCTGTGTTATGTGAAGGCCACAGAAATGACTAGATATGGCTTAGTGATGAATATCCCACTTCAAGGTGCAAAGACCAAATCCCTCGTATACTTGTGTTATTATGGGTACCAGTTCCTGGGCTGAGGATACTTTTCTTTTAAATTGAGTTGCTTCCTTGAGACAGCTTGAAACATACAGATGACACCTTGAGATATTTTTTTTTGAAAGACTGGAATAGAAAGAAGATACAGGAGACACTATTGGGATTTTATCCCAGAGAAGAACGCTTAGAAGGTGTGAAGCACATACTCTTCTTCAAGTGTGTCTTCTAGGGTTTTGACCTGCTTCTTGATTGACTTGGCCTGTTGCTGAAGCAGGTGCTTATTCCTGGGCCCCAGTGGCATCTCTTCGGCTTCCTTGACAAGGTTCTCAGCCTGGGTGGCAATACTTTCTGTCCTTTTAGAAAACTCCTAGGGAAACAACAAAACAAAACAAAACAAAGATGGCAGAGCTGCTAGGTAGGCATTTAAAACTCTTCGATGGTGTACTGAACTCAACAGCATATTCCACAGAGATTGACCAAGAGATAGCCATATACTACTCTGAATGCTAAGAGAGACTCACATTCTGCAGGCTAACTTAGATGGCTTCATTAAAGTATTTCCACTAGTTTTGAATAATAAGTTTTCCACACTTTCCTTATTTGGGTTTCTCATTCTGAGTTCTGAGTTCTGAGTTCTTTTGTTGTTTGGTTGGTTGGTTGGTTGGTTTTTGTTTTTTGTTTTTTGTTTTTTTGAGACAGGATTTCTCTGTATAGCCCTGACTGTCCTGGAACTCACTCTGTAGACCAGGCTGGCCTCAAACTCAGAAATCTACCTGCCTCTACCTCCCAAGTGCTGGGATTAAAGGCGTGCACCACCGCCCAGCTGAGGGCTGAGTTCTAAGATTCTTATAGTCATTAATTTATCCTCAGAATATGTTCATTTCCTACCAGCCAGTTCTTGGTCCTTTCAATCTAGAGATGGTAGATTTCTGGGCCAACTAATACATTTGTTTACCTATAGAGGGATAGCTTGCCTAGCGCATCAGGGCGTGTCTTATATATTTTTTTTTCTCTAGGAAGAAGTTACTAGTTCTTTGAGAAGTAATATAGTCTGTCTTTAATGCTGAAGAAACTTATTTTATTTATATACACACACAACATGACAGGAAGAAGCTCGGGATTTCTGCTCTGCAGTTGAGACAGGAGCTCACAGAAGTCAACCAGGTCACCCTCTGAAATTGAACAGATCCTCCTGCCTCTGCCTCCTAAGCACTGAGATTTTAGGCATATGCTACCACACTAGGCTTACCCAGAAGGAGTTCCTGTGTGCTAGGTGAACACTCTTCCACTTGAGCCATACCCTCAGTCCTAGCAAAGCCTCGCTTTGAAATAGTCAAGCCTGTGATACAATTGTGAACCACTTGTTTGCCTGCTTTGGTGGAAGACTGTTCAGGCTCTCTTGTGTGAGTGTGAAATGTATATATCACATTTTCCTGGATGAGGACTTGGCATCCACCAGTAGATTCATTTTTAAGTACCTTACACTAGCAGGTACGATTCATCACTTTTACATCTTTCACACAGACAAAAACTGGCTTATTCCATCTGCTGCTTTTCAGCAACTCTGATCTATTTTAATTCAAAAGTTTTAATTTGTATGAGGCTCTGCTATGTTCTAGACGTTACCTGAATTTTGTCAGGTAAATAATGTTGAATATTAAATTAGAAAAGATAAACGTTGGTGATAGCCTTGAGTGAAGAGAATTAATGTCTTATTTCTTCTCATGCAAGGAAAACTGACAAGAGCCTTAAATATCCACCAGCTTCCCCCTTTAAATAGTCAGCACAGAACTGTTATGTCAACATTTGTAAAAGGCAGCTTGCCACTCAGAGCATCTCCCTAAATGGTTCTGCTATACCATAGAAGACTGTACTTCCAAGGATCACGTTGAAAGTTATTATAATAACCATAAAAGATAAAATTTCAGCATAGAATCATTCTAGCTTCCTGTTTGAAAGACTTCATAGTGTCAGGTGAGCATCGTGATTTTTGCAGAGAAACCACCTGTGGCTCAGATAAAACTAGGCAGAGCTTCCTTATGGCACAGAGATGTACAGCAACCTGAAGTGTATGATGCTCGCTGGTGTCATAGCACTGAATCTTGCTTACGACTACCTGTGAGCTCCCAGGTGTTGCTGCTCCATTTTTGAAGGCCATGGATCTCAGTGCTTTACATCCTTAAATTCCACAAATGCAATAAGAAGTGTTAATTAGTGTTGCTGTGCCTATATGCATATATACACACTATATACTATATATATATATATATATATATATATATATATATATATATATATTCTTATATATGCACAGGAACTACCCACAGGAAATTGCAATGCAGGGGGCTTCAAAGAACAGGAGAGGGTTAGTAAAAACAAAATTAAACAAAAATAGAATGGTGTTTACCACCAAGTCCAGAGAACATGATGCATGAACAGCCATGGACACATTAAGAAAAACTTGGCTCTCACCAAGGTAGAGCTATAGCTAAAACCAGGCTCTCCTCTTCCTTAACCAAGCAACCTTCAGCCTCTCTGAACATTCATGGCCATGCCAGGCCATGTCTGTTGTGAAAGCTAACTTGACTTTGCCATGTGAACATACCGTGTACCAGCACGCCAAAGAAGCCAGTGTCCCTTAGCACAACCACCCAAGGGATGCTGGGTAGAATAGGGATGTAAGAACCATGCAAAGTGAGCAAAGGAGGCCAGAGGGGCCGATTCCACATGCTTGTGTGACCGTGCCTATAAGTGCCTAGCGAGGCACGGAAAGCACTTTCTAACTGTCCCCAGAACCCCAGACTCTCATCCTACCCGATCTTTATCTGCTTAGACAATCCCTGTCCCAAGGTGCAGCTCTGGCTGTGTGGCCTCCGTAAGAACTCTCTGGTGACACAACTCCGTGTTGCCAGGAAAGTAACATTTGAGGTTTCATCGTGGGCACCATTGGCCAGCTTTCCAAGTTTGCGTTCCCTTACCTCCTCGCACTATATTACTGAAGCATCACGTCTAGTTCTTTCACACCTAGTGGTCCTCTACCTCTAAACTGCTTTTACCTGACTGAGCCCTGAATATCAGTACCTCCAGAGATCCGACAGTTTATACACACCTCTGTTCGGGAACTGACACTTTCCCGCTTTCATGAAAATCTTAGTTCTGAAGGTGTAAATCCCTCTTACACCCTCGTTCCACAGTGTACTGAGAAGAGTGGGTTGTTAATAAACAGTAAGAACTGATTAAACGTGTAGTAATAACAATTAGTTACATACCTTTGTCTGCTCCAACTCTGATGACAGGCTTTCCAAACTACTAAAGCTCAGGAATCGTTCGTGGCTGGAACCTGTCTGAAAAAGGTATCTGACCACCGTCTCCTTGTTTGTCTCGAACCGTTCCCATTTCCTCAAGCTGACCTAAATTAAAAGCAAGTAAATGACACATCATGTAATGTGGCAACGTTACAAATCGCTAGGACTGAATCCTATTATGCTGCGGCTTTCTCGTTCATTCATTCCCCAAGCCTGTGTGACATCACACAACAACTAAAGATGATCCTTGTGTCTTTGAAAGCATTTCCTTCCCACGTCTAGGTCTTCAGACGACTCCTGAGTTCCCCAGCAGATGGAAAGTCGTGTGCTCCTACAGATGCAGTGATAACACGTACCTAAGTGACTAGAGGGAAATAGCTTGTCAATCCTGGGCAAGGAAGGGTCGAGTAGCAAGAGGGAAGAATAGAGTCGAGAAGGACCTATAAGTAGCAAATACCCGAAACCATTTTTAGGGCAGTATGTCAACAGTACCTCAGAGTACAGAGTGGCTTAGGCGTGGCTGCTGGATTTCCTGGACATGAGAAGCGATATAAGCAAGTTCATGGATTCAGACAACTGACTATCACATCCTGGTTCCATCATTGAACTGCCTGTGACATGGGGACGAGTCACAAATCTCTCTATTTTTTTTTTTCGAGACAGAGTTTCTCTGTATAGCCCCCAGCTGTCCTGGAACTCATTCTGTAGACCAGGCTGGCCTCAAACTCAGAAATCTGCCTGCCTCTGCCTCCCAAGTGCTGGGACTAAAGGCGTGCGCTACCACCGCCCGGCTACAAATCTCTCTTAAGCATCGCTGTGATTTGAAGGTGAAATGTTCCCCACTGGCATCTATGTTTAATACTTGGTCCACAGCTGATGGGACAGAGTGGGAAGCTTATGGAAACTTTAGGTGGTGGAGTCCTGTTGGAGGAAGTGGGACACTAGGGGCGGACCTTGAGGTTAGGTATCCAGTCCCAGCAAGCCCCTGCTTTTGCTTCCGTGCCTCTCTCACACACTATGGAATGTACCCCCTTAAACGGAAGAAGCCCTTCTACCCTTAAGCCGCTTCTTGTCGGATATTTGGTTACAGCAATGAGAAAAGCAACTGAGATACGTGTTTACCTGGGCAAAAATAGGCTGCTTACAAGCAAATTTGGAGGTGCCCAGAAGCCTCTGCTATGACTGAAACCAATCCAGGTAAAGTACAGGTAAAGAAAATGTCACCCTCAGCAGCAGAGGTGAACGTAAGCTCTTGCCAGAGACAGGAAGTCAATCCAGCCAGAGCCAGCTCCCACCGGCCCAGCCCTACCTGGATGCGACGTTCCTGCCTCTCCCTGCTCTGCTCCAGGCTTGTAAGGGTGCTCTCCAGCTTCCGCAGCTCCTCTTGACCTGGGCCTGCCTGCCCACCCTGCTGTGCCTGCTCCATCTGCTGCTGGAGGTCTCTCTTCTTCGCTGAGATCATCTTTGTCTTTTGCTGGAAGCAGTTGTTGAATAGATGAATATAAACTTGTTTGGTTTTGTTTTTCTGTGTAGCCCTGGCTGTCCTTGAACTCAATCTCTGTGGGCTAGGCTGGCCTCAGATTCACAGAGATCCACCTGCCTTTGCCTCCTGAGTGCTGGAATTAAAGGCATGCGCCAGCAGCACCAGACTTATAAACTTTATTCTCTTTGAAGCTATGCAGGGCTATAAGTGTGCTAATATCAGAGGTATAGAAGGCAAAGCCTTACAAAGTGTGGCCTTCAACAGTTAAAAATGTTAATATCAGGAACCATGAATTAGTCAAACATGGGTGTTACTTAAACATAGCTTATGTTCTGAATGGTTGAGATATAAATAATTTGGCTTTAGTATTTTGTGTGTGGAGTTGGAAAATATTTAACATATGCAACACTTCAAAGATATTTTGGTAAAACAATTGATTTGACAGTTGTAAAATAATTGTTTTCTGTCTTTAAAAAGTCCTACTCCATTTTATCATCTGTGATGTACAAATGCAAATATTAAGAAGTTTTCTTTCTGGTTATATATTTGAATGGTTAATCTACTGACATATATACATATATATTCATATACTTATATATATACTTATATGCAAATATAGCATATATAATTATACTTACATATAAGTAATATATCCCATCTGCACATTGATTTTAATGTCTACCACCAGACTGTCAGAAAGCAACTAAATTAAAATAGTTTATTATTGGGGACTAGGTTTTTAGTTCACTGGAGAGTTGGAGCTTAATGTTAAGGTTCTGTTCTTAACCTGTCACCATAAAAAGAGGCTGATTATAAATATGTGGTTATACACATACAAATTAACATACATATTTGGATACATATATATATATGCCTTATACATTCATACACACATGCATATACACACAAACATACATATATATTCATATATACATTCATATATACATACACACATACACAATAGATATATATGCATGCATCTACAGATATATATCTATACATACACACATAATGTATATGTATGTATATGTGAGTGTGTGTATATATATATACATGTATGTATATATATGTGTGTGTATATATGTGTATATATACATGTATATGTATATATAATGTATATATTTCCTTTGTTTTTAGTTCTAACCTTTTACAAGAGCAAACTCTCCTAAAACATCTGGCATTTCAAGTTATAATTTTTCAAACTAAACCATCTAGGAATTCGCCCTCTAGGGTACTCAGAAACATGTAATGTTTATCAGAGAGAGCGGAGCACAGATTTGCCAAGTGCTTTGAGCCATCAGACCAGTTCCTTCTCCTTTCCCCTTCTTCATCCCTTGTCCACACTGTGCATGTAGTGGACAAAGAGGCCCCTACCTGGTGATGTAGGAGCAACTGCTGTGCCTCAAACAGATTTTCTGTGTCCAGGATTGTCTCGGCCTCTTCCTTGCTTTCTTGGGAGCCCGACATCAACCCCTCAAGGGAACTTTTCACAATTTCTTTGTACTGAATACATTCTCCAAAGTTGCTTAGCATTTTTTCAACCTACATTGTTAGAGAAGAAAAGAAGTAAATCATAAGCTACTTAACAAAGCTTGTGGAATATTTTTAAATGGAGATGAGACAGATAAATTAACATTGCATACAGCTAAGCTACAGTGATATGCTTTTTAGTACACATTGTGAAATGGCTTAAAGTTTTAATACATTCATTTTTATTTTATGTCAATAAGTGTTTTACCTGAATGTATTTCAGCAATACATACATGCCTTGTGCCTGCAGAAGCCAGAAGAGGGCTTTAGATTCTCTGGAGTTGGAGTTACAGATGGTTGTGTGCTGCTACATGGGTGCTCAGAACCTAACTCAGCCCTCAGCAAGAGCAGCCAGTGCACTTTACATCTGCCCCAGGCTCTAGCTCCCAGAAATAACTTCTCTAATTAAGCTAATTAATCCTTTAGTTACTTTACACATGCAAATTTTGTTTATGAGAGACTCAGAATCTATTATCTTAGACAATTTCAAATATATGAAATAGTTCTGTTTATCACACCATACATTCCATCTCAAGAATTCATAACTTCACAGTTTATGCCTTCAATGAAATTACTCCATTCAAAGTGATGATATATTACGTTTTAAATATATATATATAAACTATGTTTCAACAGCTAAAACCAGATTCATATATATATGAATATATATATACATATATGTAATTTTTATGATTTTTTTATAGTTTTGAATCTTATTTGATTGTAGTTCAATGGCAAAGCCACTTGGAGGGACTGAAAAGTCATTTCTTTGGACAGTATTCTGCACCCTATTAAAAATATGTTCTAAAATTAAGAACAGAAAAAGTGTGTATAACTGCATAACTTGATAGCAAAAGTAGGATAATAAAGTATCTATTTTATATTTCATATCTTGGGGTCCTTTGATTATATTCTCATAAATACTATCTGGCAGTTGATAATACCTCATTCAAAATGTTGAGCCCATACTAGTTAAAGTCAATAGGGGAGAAAAATTGCAAAGGAAATGACAGAACATTTGTTGAAAATGTCCTTCCGAAACGACTTTATTATTCTACAGTACCTTCCCTTTCACAAACCCTTGAGCTTTAGATGTGTCCCATCTTGCCTTCTTAAGCTTCCTACTTGCACACCTAGTGAGTGGAAGCACCTCTAACAAACAGAAAGTGTAAATACCTTATCCTATAATGGAATATAGCTCATTCCATTGGAATGCATATTAAATGAGAACAAATTATTATTACTGGTTAGCAGTTAATGAAGACTTATCTGTATCAATACACTTCCAAGTTCTTTACCTAAAGTATAGAACTTAGTCTTTGGTACTGGCTTTTTATGTATTTTAAATTCTGCTTTAAAAGGAAGAAAATTGGGGCCTAGAGACATTGAATAAAAACCTTATGATCTTATGGAAGATTATGTATAAAGTTTAAGCTCCATTGCTGGATTTCTCTGACTTCTAAGCATAGCTCTTTCTGTTTTACTTTATTCTCTCTCTCTCTCCTCCTCCCTCCCTCTCTCTGTCACTTAGGCTAGTCCTGAACCTGTTACATTCATCCCAGATTATGCTTGAACTTCCTGACCGCCTGCATCAGCTACGGATACGGGTATGCATCATTATACTAGGTTTCTTAAACCCTTTCCTCTAAACTTTGAAATATGTTCTTAAGTGGTCACGAAATAATGATGCCTTTTTGGTAAGAGCAAAAAAATCATTTGGCTGTCCATCTTTGGACTTTAGACATAGGTCTTTAACTTGAACTACCCCGCCAGTAGCATTTTCCTTAACTCAAGCATCCTGCCCATCTTTCTGAACAATCTTCATTTAAATAACTATGGTTCCTTTATAAAACTACTTGCTAAGCTACAACCAAAACAGAGATGGCCCTCCAGCCCTCTCCCCCATGATGCTGTTTATCCCTGTAAATGACACACCTCTGACAGTAAAGCCACAAGAGCCTTGAAAGAGCTCGATAATTCTGCCAGCTCATTTCCTCGCTTTTGGGCTTCATTCTCTGAAGAAACGTCAATCAAATGCTTAAGCCTGGATTTCAGCCAGCTGAGAATCTCTCCCTTCTTGGTAATGTCATTTCTGATCTCCTGGAATAAAAGGACAAATTTTAATAATGAAGATTTGTCATAAATCACTTCCTGGCAGGAAAGAGCTCAACCCAAGAAGGTTTGTAAAGTGACTGTGAGAGTGTGAGCTAGCCCTTCATGGTGCTCTTCCTACTCATAGTGAGAAAGTACCAAACGGAAAGGCTCCCCAAGGCCTTTACCTAATGTGCAAAGCCAACATCCTACATACTTTAAAAAAAAATCACCTTCAGAATTAGATTAGATGCTTATAAATATTTCCTTGTACATACCAAACTTGTTAATGTAAAACTAGCCGGCAAAGATGCAGAAGGTGGGCCAGGCTCTAATTAGCAAGGAGGGATCATTAGCCATGATGGTGGTAGGAAGGTTCCAAAGCCTTAAGTCTTCAGAACTAGTGATAGAGTGCACAGTGCCTGGGTTGTCCACCTATACCAGCTATGGTCAGCCTAGGGCAGGGGAAAGTACAGACTGGCCAAGAAGCAACTGGCTTCAAAATTGATCTGTGTATTCTAAGATAAGACTAAGAAAAACTAAAACAGTGGGGTGGGGGTTGTACATAAACCTATTTTTATGTGTGTATTCAGTAATGTTACTGAGTTCTCTACTAGTACCTTGGGAAACTATATGATTTAATCAGAGGGAAAAAAAGGAAGCCAGAAGACAGCTGCAGAAAGACAAAGCTCTTTCAGAGTAGGCACGTGACTTTCAAGGATTAGAAATGCTAATGGGCTGGAGAGGTGGCTCAGAGGTTAAGAGCACTCACTGTTCTTCCAGAGGTCCCGAGTTCATTTCCCAGAAACTACATGGTGGCTCACAACCATTTGTAATGAGATCAGATGCCCTCTTCGGTGTGTCTAAAGACAGTGTCAGGGATACACAGAGAAACTCTCTCTCTCTCTCTCTCTCTCTCTCTCTCTCTCTCTCTCACACACACACACACACACACACACACACACACACACACAGAGAGAGACAGAGAGAGACAGAGAGAGAAATGCTGAAGGAGAATCGCATTCTACTTTCTGTATACCAGGTGAAGGCCTTGCTAAGAGAAAAGGCTTCTGTGTGTTAGTCACAGAATAAACTCAATATTCAGATCTGGAGCTCTATTACCTTGGCTGGGTTTGTGGCATCTAACACATCTGAACTGAGCTGGTCCTGCCTGACAACAGAATAATCAAGGAATTCCCTACGACCTCTGTGTCCTCAAGTCGTCTTGATAAAGTTATATTGTATAGAAACACACAGTACTCTTGTTTCATGTGGCATTTCTTAAATCTATGCTGTATTATACAATCGTGCATGCTGTTCCCTTCCCCAGCCTTCCCCGTGAGGTAAAACGGCTTTAGAGGTATTACTGAGAGTGCTTAAATCTCAAAGCTACCAACAGCTTTATAGATGGGGAATACCTACCCTTCACCACATTAATAGGAAGAGATGTTGTCTTTAGAGAAATATAGAAACCTATTTTTTATAGAATGTGGGGGTGTGTGCACACATAAGCCAACTAACCAACCAACCAAAGCAGCCAGTTACACTATGAATATTTAGTTATTGGAAACTTTCCCCTAGCAAGGACCAACTCAGAACTTACATCTACCACATCCTTAACCTCATCATGGTTGCCAGCGTCAATGGGCTCATCCTTGATTTTCTTCAACCACGCCACCTTTGCAGACATCCAAGAGGAGAATTCAGAAAACCTGAAACCACACAAGCATTTTATTATGAAAGGGGCAAAGCCTCTGCGACGGTGAGACACATTTTCTATTTTGAATCCATAGAAGTAGAACAAAGGACAACCACATAGATGGCCTTTTCTGGGAACTTTAACATGAAGCCCGAGGCAAGAGTGTTAATATCGAAAGTCAATAACTTAAAGGGAGCTTAGCTGAGGATAAGGATGTATCTCAGGGCCTGAGAAGGAAGGAACTACTTGAGGTCTGGCTTCATATGTCTCACGAGAGTGATGTTAGCCAACAGAGGCCAACACCTTCCTCTGAGGAAGGGATATGAGAAAACCAAGAAGAATGGGATTATTTGACCTCAAAGACAGAAGGGGTTATTTTGAAATGCAATACAGACCCTGCTTTGGATGGAAACCTATTTTTTTTTAAAAAAAAAAATGTAGATAGATAGATAGATAGATAGATAGATAGATAGATAGATTTTTAGAAGTAAAGTACATTTACAGAAAAGCACAAGCAAGATTAAAGCAATCTGATTTTCTTACTGCCTGAAGCAAAATGTATACCATCCCCTGCTTTATAATAATCTCAGATGGAAACAATTAAGACAGACTGGAGCCTTCTCTGGAAGTGCCCCATACCTGCTAGTGTAGTCCTTCCACTTGTCTGGGTCATCTACAAGCATCGTGCAAGTGTTGTCAATGGAAGCTTTGAGCTCTTTGAGAGCTGTGTGACAGGCTCCAGATGTGTCCCTTACTGGGTCCCGGACTGGGAGTTTCACACACAGTTCCTCTATGAGCTGTAGTCTCTTCTCACAGAGATGATGAGGACCCTTGTCACTGAAGAAAACCTAAGACATGATAAACAGTTTCACTACCTTGGTGAGAAGGCTTGAAACGTCTATATTCTCACAGAAAAAAACCGAAGTCAGATTCATAGAAAGAATCGACGTAATGGAACCGTGTTCCTCAGACCATCGTATCTTTAAATATCGTTCTGTAGTTATGCACTTTCTATGGTGTGGCACATACCCTGTGTTCCTTGATGATCTTCTCGCTGCCTTCTTGAGGAGCCAGCCTGGTCTCTCGCTCCAGCTCAGCTCTGCACTCTTCCACAGCAGCCGAGAATCTGTCCTTCTCCACAGCGATTTTCAGATGGAGCAAATGATAAGGCGCTTCTCCCTGGAGATCCTGTACACTCACAGAAAGATCCAGAAAACAACAATGGGTCTTCTGACTAGGCATGCGCTCTGTTGAGATGCCAACATGTCCTAAACAAGTCCTCTCTCACTTCCAGCTCTCTGAACTACAGACCAGATTCTAGGATACAGATGTCTCCTGTTTCCTCAGCTCCACACTCACCTTCCACTGTTTGTGTAGCTTTCGAACAGCCTCCTGCAGGCCTTGCTGCTCCTGCTCCGGGAGGATGTCAGTTAGCTCATCACAGGCTTTTAGGAAAGCATTGAGGACCCTCTGGTCCAGCTGGCTGAAGAATTCCTATTATAGAGGAAGCACTGTCAGGATGCTGTGCAGAGTGACGCTATCAGAAGACATCTCAGTGAGCCTAGTGCCCTGCCTTCATCAAAACCTTAGGGAACTTTATTCTTCTTTAGGGAACAAACTATAACCACCCATGGTTAGGAGTTAGAAGTCATCATGTCTGACAGTTCACCCTTATTCTCTACATCTGAAAAAAAAATAAAACCAAACTTTTGTAGTTCCTCAATTAATCTGAGAAGCCACCTTGAATCCAAGGTGATAGTGATGCGCATGCATCCTCTTTGGTAAATTGAGCATTGTGGAACAGGATCTTCTTAACTCCCCTGCTTATGTGTACCTTGTGTCAAGTCATGATAGTCGTTATTAATCATCCTGCACTACCCAGGTGTGTATTCCATTTCATGTGCTACAGATGAAACTGTGTCTCCACGGAGCTAAATGTCAGAACCGTAAACCTAAGGATGGCTGGATTTGGAGCCAGGGACTCAGTGGGTATTAGATTTAAATGAAATCATGAAGGCGGGGCCTTCACAAAATTACAGGCAAAGTCTCTTTCTGACCTGTGACAACATGGAAGTGGTCATCGGTAAGCCAGAATGACCCCTCATGGGAATCCTTCTATCAGGGCATGCTGAGCTCAGACTACCGTCTTCCAGAACTGCAGGAAAATGGCCTTCTCCCTTCAAAGCCAGCTAGCTGATCTTTTCTTAACAACAGCACAAGAAACAGAAGCAACCCATATTTACATGCATATAGTCTCCAACAGCCTCAGCCACACACATAGAACCATATGTGTGCATAGAGATTCTGAAACCAGTGATTCAGAGCACAGAGGAATAAAACATTCACAATTATAATAAAATGAGTGGGATAGACGCTGTGTTACCACAAACTATGGAGAGCTCTAAAAACACAGCATCCTTACTATGTGTACGTGTACCACCCCTTGACAGTATGGGTTATATTCAGATACCTCGGGAATCTCAGGAGCTATAACTAAAGTGCATATTCTTAGCACACTGTCCATCACTCTAGACCATTCATCCACAATCTGAACAAGCAGGAGAAGCATGAAGGTGGCCTCTCAATCTTACTTAACTGTGTGTGACATGGCACCTATACTATGTTACAATGTGCTATGGTGGTTTATGAAATGAGCATGAATTAGTCACTCAGCATAAGCTATTGATGTATAGCTGTATAAATCTTTTGAGCTACACAACGGACTTATGGTTTGAATTTAAATGATCTGTATTCTCTGCTATCCCAGGAGCTCAAGGATGGTCTCAAATAGCCCAGCAAGGATGCTTCTCTTGCAGATTGTTTTGCTGCTGTTTCTGGGGTCTGATGCCTTTAAAGTTTATGCCTTTCTGGCTCCCCCAACTTTCCTACTTTAGGTCAGAATCATCTTTTTATTTTCCTGAGATAGGTTGTCCACACACATGGGTCAGTTGTACCACACCGAGCAGACTCACTGTGTGTCTCCGAAGGAGTTCCTCGGGGTCCCCCTTCTCCTCTAGGCCCTCCTGAGCAACCTTGAGCACCTTCTCCAACTCTGCCCGAGACTCTTCAAATTTCTTCATCAAACGGCTGTTGGCTTCCACGTGCTTCTTCCAATCTCCAGTTTTCTTGATCATATTCTTGATGCAAAAAATAGAATCACTTCTTGGTACCCTCACATTCACTCCAGGAGCTCAAAGCACAAAGCTCATTCATTCATTAATTTCATTCATTAATGAGGTAGGGGTTGCGTGTGACGTAGGCACATCATTCTGCATACTCTAAAACTAAATCATCTCTGGATGACTTTTAATAATGTATCAGAAATGCTATATAAGTACTTGTATTATTTAGAATATATTATATTAGTGTATAATATGTTTATATATATTATATACATAATAATTATATATTATTATATATTATACATAACATTTAAATAATATATTATATATACAATTTTAATATAATTACAACATAATTATAAGTATATAATATATTACATACAGTATAATATAGATTTATATTGTTATATAATAATCATATTTTATATTATATAAATATATTTATATATTTTAACTATATAATATATAAATGTATAATATGTGTAAATATATTATATATTACATAAATATAAACAAAATTATTATATATTGTATATAGAAACTATATATAAAAATTATATAATTATAAATATAGAATTTATTTGTATATTAATATATAATTATATGTATGTATAAAACATAATAGGAAGCTGCTTTCTTAGTATTGAGGCTTCGTTTGGTCAGGTGGTATTATATCACTACCAATTATTAATATCATTATTTGTTTGGAAAGGACTTGAAGGGAAGATATCTCATTATAAGGATAATTAACATGCTGGGCAGTGGTGGCGCATGCCTTTAATCCTAGGGAGGCAGAGGCAGGCGAATATCTGAGGCGAGCTGGTCTACAGAGTGAGTTCCAGGACAGCCAGGGCTACACAGAGAAACCCTGTCTCGAAAAAGAAAAAAAGAAAAAAATAAATAAAAAAAAAAAAAAAGGATAATTAACTGTTTTGAATATGAATGTTATAAAGGAAACAGTGTTTTTCAAGTATTCGAGAGGGAGTTGCTCGAGCCACGAGTGCTTTATCTGTCCTCATTCTTTGTTTTCCAGGAAGTAGATGCCTAAAGCAGGGAGAAAGACCTACCTGGAATGCATGATGGACATCTGCTATCTGCTTCTGCAGTTTTGTGTGATCCCAGTGCTTTAGTGGCTGGCTCACAGTCACCAGCTTCTGAACACTTTGGCTGCCCTTCTCGATGAGTGTCAGGGATTTCTTACAGTTCTCTTGACAAGCTAACAGTTCCTACAAGGAAAGAAAGGCACAGGGGTATTGGTTACATGCCAGAATGAAGGAGGAAGGAGGGGAGATGGGAGGGAGGGAGAGAGGGAGGGAGGGAGGGAGGGAGGGAGGGAGGGCAGAGAGAGAATCACTGTTATAAGTACCAGCATTTACAGTTCCTAGGCTTTTGATGAACAGCCAGTGAAATCAAAAGTACAGAGAAATAGTTCTTTTCAAAAGAACTTGATTTAAGCAATCATTGAAGTCAATGCTTTTTATACAAGGCATTTAAATGTCATGGTGAGGTTTTAGACTTTATGTTTCATGCACATCTTATTAACATTAAGAAAATGGCAGAGCATAAAATGTGTCTAGCTTCTGCAGTCCTCCAACGGGTTGATAGGCAGTCCTGTGGCTTTTCAAAAGAACAATTGAAGCTAATGTGGTTATTGGGCTTTAATTCCACTAAGTAAATTTAACACAGCACACACCTCCTTTAGTGAATCCAGTGCCACAGATTTTCCACCATTTGTATGCACTAGGTTTGAATGAATATAGTTACCAAGCTCCCCACCTTCCTATTGAGATCTAGTGAAAGCAGGAAGGAGAAGACCAGGCCTGGGGAACTGCTCGCTCTTGCACACCCTTCCAAATGGGGCATAGTGGTGACAGACAGAATCCTTCCCTCTGCCTCTCCACCTTGCATCTTATCAATCATGGCCGTACACAGGGTGGACGTGGTCTAGTCCACTTGAAGACAGAAGCTCACTTCTTTCTTGAATACACACCACTTGCACTTCTGCATTTTCTAAGTGATGAAAAGAATATTCAGACTGCTCCTTTCCGTGCTATTTTGGTCACTTAGATGCAAATATTTAAAACAGGCCTTTTGTTTCGGCAAAACAGAATTAGGGTATATCCTGTCCCTTTGAACAACTAGAAGTTCAAAAAACAGAGACTGAAAATATTTTATAAAATTGTTTTTGTCAATAACATATGCCTTTAATGATGAAAAGAATATTTAACCATATTTCATCATAATTTAGGAACATAGGGTATGCTACCATTCCTCAAAATAAATGAATTTTCATCCAGTGTCATGATGTCATTAGAATAGAGTTTTCTAAAAATGGTTGTGGGTATGCTCTCCATAGTCATAATAATTTTATGAATTATTGAATATTAATTATTAGGTGTGATCACTGTTGACTTAACATGATGCAAGTAAGTTAATAAACATTTTGCTATTTGCTACATCCAACCTAAACTATGACTGTCTTGTAACTCATTTCAGACGCTCTGCTCATCCTACTAGCCGAGGCTGTCCCTTCCACGAATACATCTCAGTTACTATAGTGTAATGTAGTGTAGTGTAGTGGCAAAGGTTTCCTACAGTTACCCCCTCAACTGAAGGACAGACCTGTTCACAATAAGCCAAGTAAGCAGGTTAATTTACTGCGCCTCTCAGGAGGGGATTCTGAGCAAACAGATCTGCTCACTAACTCTAAATATAAAAAATTCACACCAAGCATATTTCCATAATGGTTAATCAGACAGACATATTTTCACAGTTGAAGAAAAGAGATCATAGGACATACAATATAGATATGTGGCTGAAATGGAGGATAATTTCCTAAATAATTTATATATTTAAAAAGCATATACACAAGGAATCAAGGCAGAGAAACATGTACACTTTCAGAAAAAATTAACCATTTTATCAGCTAATGAGTTAACAGGTGAGGCCCAAAGACATGTGTGCAGCGTATTACCAAGTGAAGTCCTAAAAGAAAATCACCTGAAAGATGAAAAACCTGAACGCTTACATGCTTTCTATTCTAAAAGTAAAAATGGGGGAAAAACCCTTTAATTAAACTCTTTTGGAATTTTATTCATGAAATATGATTCATAGATTCACTGGAGGAAATACAGTGCTACCTAACTTAATAGCCCCTGGTAGAGGAAAAACAGAGGCCATTCTATTGTGGGAGCCCTTTTTGTTTTGAGACAAGAGTAGCAGGTTTGGCTCTTCTAGATATATCACTTATTCTAGAGAGCCAAGGTAGAAATTCAGCCCCGGCAGCTGGTATTCAGAACACCCCCCATCTAAGTGTACACAGAGACCATTAGAAATGAGTTGAGAATCATCAGCTCATGTGGCCGGTTCAAAGATGTAAAGGCAGGTACTCAAAGTAAATTCATTTTCCTAATTGTTCTCAACTTGGAACTTTTCTCCTAATGAGCAACACATATTAGTAGCCTCCATATGTCATTTCAGACACAAGCCTCCATATGTCATTTCAGACACAAGCCTCCATATGTCATTTCAGACACACTTAGTTTTGGTGACTCGACTTCTCCACCAGACTCTTCTTTCTGGTGTCTCCCAGGGACCTTCTCAACCAAGAATTACAGAGCCTGGTTCTGACCAGCCTGATCCAAGTATCCAACCTGACTGTATCCTAGAAATGGTTCAAGTCCCCATTCCTTCCACTAAGCACAGAGCAGGGTGTCTTCTCTGGAAAACACATACACTTTGGTTTGAGTTACTAGTATCCTGGTACTGGGGAAATACCTTTTATACTAATTGAACTTCTATCACATGAAAACATGCCCCAACCTTATTAAATACACTTTAAAATGAGGATATCTCTGAAAGGAATTTTTCTTACCTGGTGTTTTTGTTTAAAAAGAGCACTAGATTGTGCTTCTTGCTCAAGAACTGATAGAATCTCATTGATTTTTCCAAGTGAGTCGTAGAAGGATGTGATTTGCATCTCCAGTTCTTCCAAAGGAACAGACAGTTGCCGGGTCTCATACAACAGTGGGGAGCAACATTCTTTGACCTTTGAAAATGGAAAGAACAGAGCAAATCCCATGAGAGTCCATTAAGTCCTAAAAGCGCCAAAGCCATACTTAGTTCTAAAGAACTTGCTTCTAGAGAGATGGTCACTTAGTACTTAGACATCTCTAAAGATGGTTCTCTTCTATTTTGTGCTATGTGATTAAGCTTTGCTGTTAAACACAATAAATACAAAAATACTATGTCACTGAGACAAATGAAGAGCTGCAGTGTTTTCTTAAGAAAATTCATCTAAGTTGTCTATCTGGACGGCACTTCCCCATGAAAATTATAGTCAGAGAGGTAGATGGCATCAGATCCCTCTTTAAATACCACACTACTCACTTTCACTTTGGCAATGAAGTCTGAGACAGTCACAAGTTATTACCACATTATCTAGAGGACATGAGGCTTCTAGTTGATATTGGTGAGCTTTTGCACATAGACTCTGAGCCTAGGTGAACCTGCTAACCACTTCTTCCAAGCTGCCCATTTTCCTTACTCTTACCAGATCTAGGCTTTGCCTTCTCCATTTGTCAATGTCCTGCCCATCCCAAAAACATGCTATACACCAATTTATTCAT
>JADRCC010578833.1:0-15719 GCA_019843855.1 Hylomyscus alleni
TGAGATTGGTCGGAAGTTCCCTTTTTTTGTTGTGTCCTTGTGTGGTTTGGGTATCAAGTAATTGTAGCTTCATAAAATGAATTTAGTGATCCTTCCATTTCTGTCTTATGGAATAGTTTGAGGGATATTGGTATCAGGTCTTCTTTGAAGGTCTAATAGAATTCTGCACAAAATCCATCTGGCCCTGGGCTTTTTTGAGTTGGAAGATTTTTAATGTCTTCTTCTATTTCCTTATTTGATGTGGGCCTGTTTAGATAGCAGGTAACTTTGGTATGTGCTATCTGTATAGAAAACCATCCATTTCATCTAGACTCCCAGTTTTGTTGAATATAGGCTTTTGTAGTAGGATCTGATGATTTTTTAAATTTCCTCAGTTTCTGTTGTTTTGTCTTCCTTTTCATTTCTGATGTTAATTTGGATACTGCCTCTTGGGCTTTTATTTAGTTTGTCTAGGAGTTTAATCTATCTTGTTGATTCTCTCAAAGAACCAGCTTTTGGTTTTGTCGATTCTTTGTTTCAATTTGATTGACTTACTCCCCGAGTTTGACTATTTCTTGCTTTCTACTCCTCTTGGGTGTGTTTACTTATTTTTGTTCTATAGCTCTCAGGTGTGCTATTCAGTTGCTAGAAGATCTCTCCAGTTTCTTTACCCAGGGCGCTTAGTGCTATGAGTTTTCCTCTTAGCACTGCTTTCATTGTGGCCCATACCTTTGGGTATGTTGTTTCAACATTTTTATTGAATTCCAGAAAGTCTTTAATTTTTTTTTTTTATTTCTTCCCTGACAAAGTTATCATTGAGTAGAGTCTTGTTCGGTTTCCAGGTGTATGTGGGATTTCTGTTGTTTTTATTGTTATTGTAGGCCAGCCTTAGGGCATGGTGATCTGATAGGATGCATAGGATTATTTCAGTCTTCTTGTATCAGTTGAGGATTGTTTTGTGACCAAGTATGTGGTCAATTTTGGAGAAGGTACCGTGAGGTGCTGAGAAGATGGTTTATTCTTTTTTTTTTTTTAGGATGACATGTTCTATCGATATCTGTTAAATCCATTTGTTTCATAACCTGTTATTAGTTTCACTTCGTCTCTGTTTAGTTTCTGTGTCAATGACCTGTCTATTAGTGAGACTGGGTTGTTGAAGTCTCTTCATTATTGTGTGGGGATCAATGTGTGATTTGAGCTTAAGTAAAGTTTCTTTTATGAATGTGAGTGCCCCTTGTATTTGGGGCATAGATGTTCAGAATTGAGACTTTCTCCTGGCAGATTTTCCTTTTGGTGAATATCAAGTGTCCTTCCTCATCTCGCTTGATAACTTTTGGTTGAAAGTATATTTTATTGAATATTAGGTTGGCAACTCCAGCTTGTTTCTTAGGACCATTTGTTGTTTGGAACATCTTTTACCAGACTTTTACTCTGAGGTAGTGTTCATCTTTGTTATTGAGATGCGTTTCTTGTATGCAGCAAAGTGTTGGGTCCTGTTTGCATATCCAGTCTGTAATTTCATATCTTTTTAAAGGTGAGTTGAGTCCATTAGTACTGAGAGATATTAAAGAGAGATGATTGTTAGCTCCTGTTATGTTTGTTTTTGTAGGTGACATTATGTGAATGTGGTTCTCTTCTTTTGACTTTGTTGTGAGATGATTAATATTTTGTCCTTTCTTTGGTTTAGGTACCCTCCTTGTGTTGGAGTTTTCTTTCTAGAATCCTCTCTAGGGCTGGAATGGTAGATCGACACTGTTTGAATTTGCTTTTATCTGTGAATATTTTTGTTTCTCCATCTATGTTGATTGAGAGTTTTGCTGGATATAGTAGCCTGAACTGGCATTTGAGTTCTTTTAGAGTTTGCATGACCTCTGACCAGGCTCTTCTGGCTTTTAGTGACTTTGTTGAGAAGTCTGATGTAATTCTGATAGGGTTATCTTTGTATGTTACTTGGCCCTCTTTGCTCACAGCTTTTAATATTCTTTCTTTGTTAAGTGCATTGATTGTTTTGATTATTATGTGCCAGGAGGATTTTCTTTTCTTGTCCCATTTATTTGGTGTTCTATAGGCCTGTTGTATCTTTATGACTATCTCTTTGGGTTGGAGAGGTTTTCTTCTATCATTTTGTTGAAGACATTTTCAGGTCCTTTGAGCTAGAGATCTTCATTCTCCTCTATTCCAATTATTCTTAGATTTGGTCTTTTCATTGTATCCTAAATTTTCTGGATGTTTTTGGTTAGGAGCTTTTTTATATTTTGAATTTTCTTTGACAGTTGTGTCAGTCTCTTCTATGGTATCTTTTAAACCTGAGATTCTCTCTTCTATCTCTTGTATTCTGTTGGTGATGCTTACATCTGTAATTCATGACCTCTTTCCTAGGTTTTCCATTTCCAGGTTTGCCTCCATTTGTGTTGTCTTTATTATTTCTTCTTCTACTTTTAGGTCTTAGATTGCTTTATTCAATTCCTTTACCTGTTTGTGTTTTCCTATATATCTTTAAGGGATTTTGTTTGTTTGTTTGTTTGTTTGTTTCTACTTTAAGGACTTCTACCTGTTTTCAAGTATTTCTTTCAGTGAGTGATTTATATTCTCCTTAAAGGACTCTATTATCTTCATGAGATAGGATTTTAGGTCAGCTTCCTGATTTTCGGGCATGGTGGTGTATTCAGGGATTGCTGTGGTGGGAGATGATGCCCACCTCTGTTGGCTTCAGTAGCTTATGGTCTTGTGTTTGCCTATTGTCATCTGGTTATCCCCTGGTGTTTGTTGGTCTGGGTGAGTCTTTCTCTAGCTTGCCTCATTTGCCCCTGGGTTGCTTCAGGTCTCCTGATCAGCCTGTGGCCCTGGCTGTAGCAAACCTCTTCTGGGGCCTTCTGACTGCTGGGTCTTCAATAGGGCAGAGAAGCTGCTGGTCTGTTGCTCTTGCTGCAGTAGATCTCCTGGGAGGCCTTCAGACTTTTGTACCTTCAGAGGAGCAGTCAAGCTGTTGTCCTCTGTGATGCTATTCTCCAGGGGGTCCTGAGGACTGGGGTTTCTGTTTCCATATGTGCAGCAGAACTCCAAGGAGGCTTTCAGTCTGTTGAGTCAGTTGCCCTGCATGCCAGGGAGCCCCCAAGAGGTCTTCCAACTGTTTCGTTAGTTGCCTAGTTGCCTTGTGTGCTGAGGACCTCCTGGGATGCCTCAGGCTTTGGTGTCTTCATGGGAGATGACTAGCTAGTAGTGTGCTGGCTGGAATGGGAGTGGAATTCATTGAGTTGGGGGTGTTGGGGGGTGATGGGTCCCAAGTCCACTGGGCTCCCAGTGGTAGCTGTGGGACTTCGGGAAGGTTCTTACCAGATGTCCCAAGTGCAGCAGATCTCCTGGGATTCCTTAGACTGTGGTGTCTTCAGGGGAGCAGTGGCAATCTCTTTTATATGGTATGCTTTCTCCAAGATTTTCTCATTTATCTAGATTTGAATTTCTTTGAGTTTATTATATTTGGAGTTTAGTGAACTTCATGAACTTGTACTTTAATTAAAATCATATTTGGAAGCTCTCTGAGAACTTCATTGTCATTTCAAATATTCTTTATGCACCTAGTTCTAGAAATCAAATTTTACAAACTGATGCAGTAGATGATGTATAGCAGGTCTCAGAACCACCACATCCTTCTCCCATTATGCTACTCAGAATATATCAATTGACTTGTTTCCTTTTCAAGGATTATATTTTGATTACATGAACTCATCACTTGATGTCTAATGATATTTTCATTTTGATTATTGAAAATTTTAACTCTCGAGTTTCTTTCATTGTATGTATACAATATGTGTATGTTTACTTACATGTATGTATGGGTGCATGTGTGCAGATGTTTGTAAAATGTGCATGCATGCTTATGGAAGCCCAAGCTTTATGTCAGGTGTCTTCATTTATTATTCTCCAACTTTTTATTGAGGTGGGGTCTTCCACTGAATTCAGAAGTCACTGTTTTGTCTACTCTGGGTAGTCTGCTTTCTACATGCTGGGATTATGAGTAGCATGGGTTCTGGGGATCAGAACTTCAGTCTTCACAATTTTATACCAAGTACTTTACCCCCTGAACCATCTCTGTAGTTTCCTATATTTTCTATCTCTAATTCTTTCTAATTATTTTTGATATTTATTGAGACAGAATTCTTATACTTTAACTATCTGTACACGTATCAGAGTTGGTTTTAATATCAACTTGCCACAAGTTAGAATCACCTGGGTAGGGAGCCTCACGTGAACAACATTCCCAATTGTCTTGATTAATGTGAGAAGGCCCACCCCGACTGTAGGCCACTCTGTCTCTTAGTAACTCAGAAGGAAGATGATCTCAACTCTTTCTCACTTAACCTTCCCTCTTGCTACTGATTTAATTTACCTTGTTGTTGCAGCTGCTTCTAATGATGATAATTTCTTCACTGATACAATCAGAAGCATAAGAATGAGTATTGTGTCAGGATAAAAATGGAGGAGCCAGCACATCACTATTGGGAAGTAACGAAACCTTTAGGGTGTCAAGCCATTGGGGATATTCCACAAAGGGGACTGAGCAAACCCAGGCCTCCCCTCTCTCTTCCTGGCCATAATATGAGTGTAGTATGTAATGTGTACATGTGTGTTGTATGTGGATGTGTGTGTCTCTCTGTGTGTATTATGTGTTTGTGTTTATGGTGTATGTATGTGTGTATGTCTATATGTATGTATTTTATACATATGTGTGTATCTAGGTGGTGTGCATATGTGGTATATGTGTGTGTTATGTGTGTGTTTGTGTGTGAGTGTGAGGTGTGTGTGTCTATGTGGACTGTGTGGTGCGTGTATGTATGTGTTGTGTTTGTGGTATATATATGTATGTATCTTTGCATGTGAGTATGTGGGATGTGTGGTATGTGTATGTGATGTGCGTGTGAGTGTGGTTTATGTATGTGTATGGCATGTTCAAGTGAGTGTGTTGGCACATAAATATGGACATAGATGCAGATGCCAGAGCAGGATGTCAGGTGTTTTCCTCTATCATTCTCTGCCTTACTCTTCTGGAAAAAAAAAATTCTCCATTGAACTGGAAGCATGCCATTTTGGCTAGGCTAGTTGGGCAGCCTATCTCTCCTCAGTGCCTGGGCTCAAACACTCCTCATAAACATACATCTAAACTAAACTAAATGAAATAAAATAAGAAACAAAATTTAGAACTTTCTTCTTGCTGTATCTTTCCAAGGGAGTCTTCAATAAAACATGTTAAACGTTGTAAAAGGATCACCTCCTTCGAGTTTGGACAGCTTTTTTTAGTGTGAGTCATTACGTTGTTCTAGGCAGAAGCAGATGACAGCTAGTTCAAGATATAGGACACAAGTACACAGGTAAATCAGTCTCTGTGGAATTCTTAGTTAGCCATAAACTGATAGCTTGATTTAGAGTAAGGAAAGATAAAAAGTATTAATCTAAAGGGAAGAGAATAGAAAATTATGTCAAAGAAGGGAGGAAGGGAAGAAATAAAGGAAAAGGAAGAAAAGAGAGAAAGAAGAAAGGGGGAAGGGAGAGAGGAATAAAGAAAGGGAGGGAGAGAAGGAGGGAAGGAGGGAGCTGACAGGCAGGCAATAGTCAAATCCAGAGAAGCGTAGGGTACAGTAGCATCATATCTAAAGAGCTTGTGCCAAGTGAACCCACAGCTGTCATCTAGTGTAGTTCCTTAATGTAAGAGGTACTTTTGTTATCCTGAGGTTCTGTGGTGACTCTGGAATACAAATAGCTTTATAAACTTTTGTGATGATTCCAGAAAACCAGGGTATAATCAAAGGTGAAGCCAAAACACTGTAGAGGGATTGTGTACTGGAAGGTCACAAGTATCGTGGCTAAAGCAGACAAGACCATGAGAAAGATGGGCTTAGGTTTTGGGTTCCTCACCCTCAGACAGATCTGAGTCCATTACTAAACACTATATGTGTCACTGTGGGGCAAAAATGGGGTCCCGTGTCCACATGAGGCTAGGGCCACTGGGTGGGGCAGACGCAGGGAATTTGACTGCATGCAACCCCATGGAACCAAACTTGCAGATGTTGGACTGTGAGAAGTCACCAGGATTCTGCTCTGGGGGTGAGGAAGGCACAGTCTGGGATCCCTGTGGATTTGCTGAGTCTAGCTTCAACTCTCAGGCACCACAGACACCACTGGACACCTTGGAAGAGCCAGTCCTGGGGTCCCTGGGCCTCACGGAGGCCAGGGATGACAGGTCCTCACTCTTGGACATCCTAGGAGCCACTGTATGTTGAGAAAGAACTGAGAATGGGTGGGGACCTTCAGGCGTACTCTGGCCCAGAGGCCGAAGGGAAAAGGGTAGGAAGAGAGCTCTGGCGGGTTACCTCAGGAACAAGAGAGTCTGGATAACTCAGTTGGCCGCTTGGGTTGGCAGAAGTCATGGCTGGAGCACAGGGAGGCCTCCGGTTAAGAGGTTAGACATGCGGCTCGTTGGGGGAAGATCTGCTCCATTGCACAGCGGGTCCCGATGTAGAAGAGGCAGTCCGTGGTTTTAAGGAGTTTATTGTAGAAATGCAGAGAGAGGGAGAGAGCGGAGAAGCAGAGGCCAGCCATAGCCACGTGGAGAGAGGGGGGAAGGGGATGGGGAAAGATCGAGAGCAGGGGAGCCAGAGTGAGAGCAAGAGAATAAGAGGTAAGAGAGGGAGCAAGAGACTAAGAGCTAGAGAGGGAGGAGATGGCAAGCAGCTCCTTTTATAGTGGGCTGGGTCTATCCTGGCTGTTGCCAGGTAACTGTGGGGAGGAGTATACCTGGCTCTTGCCAGGTAACTGTCGGGGTGGAATCCAGACAGAATACCAGGAGTTTGGGGCATTGCCTACATGACTGATGGCCACACACCTCTCTGCAGCGGGGGCTGTGGGAGGCTGTAGCTGTGATAGGAGCCAGGGACCCAGGAGGCATAGCTGAATTCCTACCATCCCATGAAGGCAGAAGTCACCACCCATCAGGTATCCAGGGTTACAGGCCTGTGCTCGACCAGGAACCAGACTGTTCTGTGCACAGTTCACTGCTCTACATGTCACCCTTGCCCAAGTTGCTCTCTGACGTTTGCTTCACTGTCTCAAAATTACTGCTTAGCTTATCTTCTTAGGAGTAGACCAATGACATATAAAATTGGCCATCACATAGCTTGGATTCAGAGCCATTTTCCTTCTCTGATGCTATGGTCAAAATCCAGTATGGAAATGAGTTTCTCTTAAATGTAGAGCCAATGTTCGAGGCATAGTAATGGCAATACATGCCTGAAATCCCTGCACATAGCACCTCTCTATCTAACCATTTTACCGAACAATTACCAAGCATTTTCAGAAAAAAATTTTGTATTTTTAAAGGATGAGTTTGACTACATGAATATATCCCTAAAATAAACATGAACAATGAAGAAACAAGCTAATGATCCCTCAGCCCCAGCCCAGTACATGTTGGCTGGGTGATTAGCCCTACAATTGTGAGCTCCTAGGCCATGTTTCCATCCTCAACCCTACAGAAATTAGATGATGTCTGGGGACACTTTGGGTTTCCTTTGTTTTGAAAAAAAAATCATTAACATACAGTGTTTAGAGGCTAGGTATTGGAGAAGCATCCAGCAATGCATAAGACATGTGTCTACCCCTTCAAAAAAATCCTTGTCCAAGGTGTCAGTGATGTTGTGGTTAAAAACTGTTCTAATGCTATTTTGTTTTTTAGTGGGACGTTTTCCATGGGGAATATCTTGAGTTTTCTGTGAAAGTCCCTTCCATCTTCTGTAGCAGAAGGATGAAATGGCTTAAGAGCACATTAGTTCATTCCCACAGTCTGGGCAGAGCAAATAGTATAATCAGTAAATAGAAATGACTCAGTTACCAGGGTTCATCCAGGAGAACACTTTTTCTAAGACTGCTGTATAGAAACTGTATAGTCTACTGTGTAGACTATAGTCTGTCCTTCTGTTTCTTATAAAGTGACTGGGAACAAGTAGATAGAGATGCGAAAGTAATCATTCTTGAATCATAGTTTTCAAAAACATGGGATTTGTGGCAAACATGTTTTCATTTTCTGTGATATTTTCTTCTCTTTCATCAAATGTACAAGTAGATATCAAACACTATATGAGTGTTTACCGCTATTCTACCTCCTGGCTTAACAGCTATTTTAGTGAAAACTTCCTTGATAGTCTCCTTTTCTATTTCTGTTTGGAAAAAAAAATCATAGAGGGTGAGGGGAAGGTGGTAGAATGAATACTATTTTCTCTGTTTATTTCTAACATAGACACTGGAGTGAGGAGGGTTGCCAACTGGGAAAGAGGGTGAAGAATTTGAAGCTTTGATGGCAAGAGCTGAGATAAATACTTGAAAACTAGATTAGGAGGCAAACACCACCACAGGATCGTTTGGACGACATTCCCACATCAACCCTAAAGAGTTAGCATTTGGTGGACAGCGTTAGTCTGAGAAACAGCCAGTCAGGCCAGGTATTAAATAGCTTAGTCTTGGAAACTCCTAACATCTCATTGGAATTACTATACTCAGCTGTTGAAGGGAGACAGCAGCTGTGTTGCAAATGCTATGAACACAGACATTTCTCCAGATTTGGTGATCAGACCAATTTTTCCAACTCTTGTGGCGGAATATGACTAAAGGTAGAGACTACAAGACAAAGTATTTTTGTTTATTCCATCGACCCCAGATCCTTTAAAAATACCTATCAACTAAAATTCCAAATCTCCTCAGAACATGCCTTCCTTGTTGCTTTCCGCTTTGAGCTGTATGTAGCTTATTTCATTTGTGTTTTAACAAGTTCTAGTGTATTTTGTCACAGGGCAAGTTTAAATGCCATGCAGTTGTGCATTTGTATATCTGTTATAAGCCAAAGTGTATGTTCTATAAATCAAATGACTAAATCAGTTTGTGCTGGGCCTCCCTCACTGGGCCTCCCTTGGAGCACAGTGTAACCCTGGGCCTCCCTCAAAGCAGGTAACCTGGGCCCAGGGGATCACAGTCAGTCACAGTACCTGAAATTCTTCCCAGTGCAAATGAGGCATCTCATAAGCCTTAGCCTTCAGCCAATGATTTTTTTCCTCCCTGGATATTCTCACCCCAAAACTCTATAATCCTTTGTTCACTCAAATAATGTGTATGTGTTCAAATCCACCCTGAATAAAGAAATAAGAACAAACTAAGATTGTCTCAAAGAGCTGCTTCATTAAAGATGATTGGAGAAGGCCTTCACCTACAAGAGCTGTAACACTAAGATTCTCAGAGAAGGACTTAACTTCCACTCTCTCCATATTTACTCCCATGATTACTGGACTGTGATCATGACTGTCCTGGACTCTGCCTTACCCAGTTCTGGCCTGATAGATAGTGGCATCTGATGCTCTGGAGGGAAGAAGTGGAAGAAGTGAGTGACCATAACCATTCTAGAGTTTCCCCTGTCCTCTCCAAGCTATTGTACCAGAGGTGTCAGGTGATTCCAAGAGAGTAGAGGCAGAAACTCAGAACTACAGGAAGTGTAAAGTAAAAGAAACTCTTTCTTCCTTCAAGTTACTTTGGTCATAGTAACACACCCATATACATACACATACACACACATACACACACACATGCCCCACCACCACCACAACCATCACAACAACAACAATAAACCAAATAAACCAATCAGCCATCCATCCATCCAAACAAACAAACAAAATCCCTAGAAACTAAGTGGATAAAAGCACTCTACAATAGACCTGACAACCTGAATTCAATCCCTGGACCCCATAATGAAAGGATAGACCACTTCTCAAATTGGTGCTCTGACCTATACACACATACACACACACACACACACACACACACACACACACACACACACACACACCCCAATACAATAAATAAAATATTTAAAAACACTAAGGATATTTGAAAAGCCATAAGAAAAAAACAAAAAAATTCACATTTTCACATATATCCTTTAAATGAAGTTATAACACTTGAGCCTCTGAGGTTCCCTTTCAAAAGTTTTAATCTTACTCATGTGTGCTCCAGCTTGAAGAGCCTGTTAATTTCCAAGGCCAGCCCAATACCTTAACAATAAAGCACCCATCACTGCCTGAAGACCATTACCTTCACATTTATAGATAAATTAGAATTTCAAGACATAAATTTTGTAGGAAAACAAAATGTTATTTCATTGCATGTTTTAACAAATGAATGTGTTCCTAACTTACCACTTTATATTCAACAAGTTGTATGGAGAATTTGGATGGAGTTAAGCCTTAGAGCTTTTCTGAAAAACAGAATAAACAAAAGGGACATGCAGGAGGTACTTACTCTAAGAGAATTATCAAACATCAGTGAGCATAAAAACAAGTAAGGAATCATTTTGAAAGGGTATAACTCCACAACTCCCCTCAAGTTTGTGAGTCGTGAAAGCTACTAAAATGTCCCAGGCTTTGTCTTAAACAAGAGTCACCAATGATGGGACACAGGCAGTGACCAGAGAGAAACCAGGAGATCTTACCCTTGTCTGCATAGAAGTGGAATTCTAAGGTCAGAAACAAGGACAACTCTACTCTTAGATTGAAATGCCTGTAATTATGATGTCATGCCTCCCAGGAAAATATTTCCTGTTTATAATTCAAGGAAATATTGCAAGAAGATAATTTAAATTTTAAGTAGTAACTGAGAAAAGTTCATGAAGTAATATCTTTGTGAAGGCAAAATTATTAAAAATAAATGAAATTATTATTAATTCATTATCTGACTTGATACTTCTGATTAGTTAAAAAGTCAAGAAGAATCACAAAAGAATCAGCAATCTAGTGTGGTTTACTGTAATCATTAAGCCTTCTACATCACTGAAGGGACCTTGGACACGTACAAGATTTGTCCCAGGAGACCCATCAATAATGTAGATGTGGGCATTATGCTTGTGCTCAGAGCTGACACTGAAAAGACTGGCTCAGCCTTGCAGAAACACTAAGGCTTGTGTGGAATAGCCTACACAGGTAGACAGCAAAGTCAAGGGCCCTTCGTGGGAGAAGTGTGCGGTGCAACCCACATGTTTGGCAGGGTCCTGCTTGGGAAATGCTTTAGTTTGATTCCCTGTTGTTGTAATAAAATACTGACCAAAATCACTTTGGGAAGGAAGTGTTTATCTTAATTTACAGGTTAAAGTCTACCCTCAAAGGAAGTTAAGACAGGAACTGAAGGAGGGTCTGTGGGGGAAGGCTGCTTACTGGCTTGTTCTTAATGGCTTGCTTACTCAGCTGGCTTTTTTATACAATTAAAGACCACCTTCCCACGGTGATACCATCCACATTATATAGGAAACCCTGGGGCCTTCTATATAAGAATCACCAGTCAAGAAAAAACATTTTATATATATATCTATATCTATATCTATATCTATCTATATATATTAGTATATATGTATATATATACCTATATATATTAGTATATATAGGTAGATATATATGTGGAAAGTATGTATATAGTATATACACATTTAATGGAATGGTTTTACGTATATATATTATACTTAAAATCAAGAGTACTGCTTGGGGTATGTGTATTGTGTGGTCCACATGGTTGGACAGTAATGTCAAAGGGCTCTGATACCCTGATAGACTTAGTTAGTTTTTTTTTTTTCCTACCTATATGTTTTTTAAAAAAAAGATTTTTTGTTTATTTTTTTATTTGTTTGTTTTGGCAGGGAGGAATTCAGGAGTTGGTTTTGTTTATTTGTTTTTCTCTTATTCTTGCTTAATTTTTAAACTAACTCTTTACCATAAAAAACAGAATGAAGAAAACAGAACTAATTTTGCTATGCTGGGTAAAGGCCTCCTTGCGGCCTTGTGGCCTTGTCAACCTTGTAGATTTGGCTGTCAGGTCTAAACATCAAATAAAACAAAACACCAAACAAACAAAACAAGAACAAAAATAAACAAACAAAGGGGCAAAAAAACCCTAAAATCAAAAATCTCAGGACAAATCCTAACTGAGGTGCCTATTAGCATAACAAAAAGCAGGCTTGCATGCAGGCTCACTCAGTACTTACCTAAGGCTCCTCTTTTACCTATTCCCACCCTGGCCCCTACCCTAGACTTCTGCAGCCCATGGGCTTCCCTTCCCCCAGTTTATCATTCCTATTTAACCCTACCATTTTGGCCATGCACCCTCTTGATACTCTTGGCTCTTGGTCCTCTTGCTCCCCTACCTCCTTGGCTCTCTCTCTCTTGGTCTTCCTCTATTCCACCATCCCCCGTGGCCCAGTTCAGTCTGCTGGGCATGTTCAATTTACTACTTTCTCTTCCTGTTCTGGTCACTTCCAGATGCCTCATATCTACAATAAAAGCCTTCTCTTCACCCATACCGTGGAGAGGTCCTGTCCTTTGTACACTTGGCATCAGAAGTTGTCTTGTATAGAGAGCTGCAGGCCAGTGGCCTGGTGAACTGTTGTCTCAGCAGCTTTCTTCAATCTAAGTCACTTACGGAAACTGCAGCTGGTCACTGAAGCAAGCTGATATCTGGGAAGCACCTGGGAGTTCTCCCATGAACAATGGTGTTCCTGGGCCTAGACAGACAAGACAAACTCCTGCAAGCAAAGGACTGCCAGGCCTTCAAGTCATGTATGTCTACCTAGGAGAAGTCACCATGGTATTTCCCACTGCTTTGGAACTTGGAGAGTCATTATGCAGCACCTGCCCTTTAAACAAGATTTTACCATCTGATGCTAGAATCACCCAAACTTGGCACTATCTTAGAGTAACAAGCCGCAGGGTGGAGCTTCTTCCGAAGTTCCACAGTTAAAAGTAGGCTCACTCAGACTAGACGGGATTGCCACTCCTTTGACAGGGACCCTTCCAGTCAGGGAAGTTCAGGCTGCTGTCTCCTCTTGTTATGTCAGCATTTTGACAACAGAAAGAATAACTTGGGGGTGTAGGCTGAGATGCAATAATAATTCATAAAGCAATCTTAGGCTGAGGACTTGCTCCCTTGGGTTTCCCACACTATGTGGGAAAATGTTGAGCACACATCAACCCTGGGGCCAGCTGTTTGGACTTTGTGTGGTAAGTGCTGGGTCTGTGTTTTGGAGTGTCAGAGTGTCTTGGCAGGAAGAACTGGGGAAATTGCTGGAATTATATCCACATCCTCCTCTTATAATCATCAAGTTTTATTTTTAACGCATTACTAGTCACTGAAAAGATTGAGTATTTCAACGTTGGGCGTTCTAGTTCGTATCATATGATCAATTTACTGTAAGAATAATGAAACATACAGGCTTAAAAAGGATAATCGTCATTCATACCAGAAGGTTAACTTTATGATTAGGTTATTTTAAAAACTGTTAAGAATGCTTCCGTCCCCAATTCCTTTGTTCCTATTTTCAATAAAAATAATCCCCCTTAAAACCGTTAATAGATTAGACATTCAGGGGTCATGCATGCCTCTGTGTGTGTGCTTCTATGTATGGTTTTTATTTTATTTTGTTTTGTTTTGTTCTTTAAAAGCAGCATTCAGGGTGTGTTGCTCGTTGGTGCTTTAGTTAATGGATGTCACTTGGAAGAACAGGTTTAGGCAATGAGGGCAGTACCAGGTTCCTGTCTGATGATCAGCGTGAGAAACTTTCAGGGTGTTCTATTGCCTGAGCACCTGTTGCTGCTTTGGGAACTCGAACCTGCTGCACAGCTTTGTCTACTGACTACTGGCAGTAGTTCTGAGCCCTTACACCTTTTCCAGGTTCCCAGTTTGTACTGTGGAGCCCTGGAGCCATAGGGCAGTGTTCCCACATACAGCGCCCTCTGTGTGTCTTTCAACAGATCATGACACCTGTTTATTGAAATGTGCTTCAGCAAGATATGTGTCACATGATTCCTTCAAAATCCTGCCCTTCTGGCTAGTTAGACGATTGTTCCACAGGCTTTAATCTCACTACAATCTGGCCTGCCCAAAGATTGATGCACTCTCTGGGGATGATGGCTGCTGGTCACTTAGGATTCTAATACCACTTTTAGAACATGTGGGACAGTCGCACTCATCCAAACGGCTTTTTATTTAAGACACTCACAGGCCAAAAAGAACATGTTTGCACTATATGAAAGTATTCTGCTCAGGACAAAGTAAGAGCCACAGACCCTCTTCCAGTGAGCATTCCCCTTGTCTATTCTGCATTGTTCTGGAAAGAGGCAATCTTAAAAAGATTTATCTTTAAATATTTTTGATTAAAGTACAGGGGTCTTGACTGGGTTCACCTACTGCCATTTACAGAATTAAAAGAGGAAAACCTGAGCACAACAGGTAGCCAGTGAAGAAACAGTGAACATCCCAGACGGCAAGAGATAGAATCAACAGTTGAAGAAAGGCAGGAAAATCCAGTCTCTTCTCAAGGGCTAGGTGTTTTTAAGTCTTTGATGAGTTTTTCCATCCCTAATTTATGGTTGATCAGTTTGAAGAAAAATAGGATGGTTGCTTGGCCCAGAACAATTCCACTTTGCATTTGTTGAGTAGGTCCATCAGCAGGGATCCAGTTGATGGGAGACAGAAGCTGCCAGTCTTTAACCAGAAAGGTGAAGAAGTGGCATGTTGGGGCCATATACAGTGTCCTTTGTTCACCATCTAACATGCCAACCTGGACCCTTCCCTGCAGTCATTTTCTGGATTTATTTATAATGCATTTTTGTCTCCATAATATTAAAGAGAGGGCATCAGGAGAAGGTAGCAGCAGTCATCCCAGGTCTGTTGATGAATCTTGAGTATGGACTACAAAAGGTCAATGAGATCCTGGGCTTTTCAAAGTAGAAGAGGTTTGATACTTCCACCTCAGGAAGTCAGTGAAGCTGCAAAGTTATATAATGAAGATCGAGTGTCTAGGTTGCCATGAGCCATCTAGGTTTAACGACTAGGAGTCTTGGGTCTCCTGGTCTTCCTCTGTGTAGACCCGTAGGAAGCAATCAGACTCCTCTTCTGTCCAGACTGACTGGGTTCCAAACCCCAGAGCTCTACCATGTTTTATGGTCTTCCTGGTGAGTTTTTCTTTGTCACCAGTTGGCAACATCCAGCTTCAACTCTCCGGAGAGTAGGAGCACCATTCTGAAAGATCATCCAGAAAAGCATCAGGTGGTATGCCTGCTGCTTCCTCATTACCTCACCTGACTACGTGCCATTGTGACGACTCCGTGTTCTCGTGTTGTTGAAATCTTTCTGTGGCCTCCAGAAATGTTGCAGAAGTTAGACTGTTGAGAAACAAGCCCCTCTTAGAGATTTGGAGAACTCTGTTTTAATGCACCTGTAGACTCAGCTAAGTTAACACTCTGAGAAACTGGACCCTAGTTCACAGTTGCAAGATTACAGAAGCAGAGCACAGGATTTATTACTTTCAGCTACAAGTATAGTGAGAAATTTTAATTTATTTTATAAATTAAAACATTCTCCTTATCACTTTAATCTTTTGGCGATGCATTGTATTCCCTCATTCATTTACTCATTTTTAACTAAAGTCCTACCAAGTGTAAGGCACTAAATCAGGCCCTTCTTGGGACTCTTCACCATGGAGAAGTAAAGTTATAGTTTCTTGAGAAAAAATAGATATGCATGATTTAAAAAAATCAGATATTTCATTCATTGCGACACAGTTGTACGTTTTATGTATACCATGAATACTCAACACACAGTCAATACAATGGTGCAAACATAGTTTAAGCGGAATAAAGATTTACATATTAGAGATGAACACATGG
>JADRCC010578834.1:0-20000 GCA_019843855.1 Hylomyscus alleni
GAGTAGTTGGCCAATGCAAAGTAAATTGTGCCCGAGTGCCCATGTGTGCACGTGCATGTGCGTGTGTATGTGAGCATGTGTGTATATGTGCCTGTGCCTTCCCCCTTTTTTTGCTTTTTTCCAATAGTGAGAGAAAAACATGAGTTGGGTAGGTAGGAAAGGAAGTATCTGGGAGAAGCTGGAGAGTGAGAAAGAATATGATTAAAATTTATCATATGAAAATTTGAAATAAATACATTTTAAAAAAGATTTATGAGCAGTAAAACATACAAAGTGAATACCAGGTAACACGGTCATAGAATACTTTGTATATAAATCAGAGACATGGGAAGCCAACACATATAATTATTAAAACCTAGCCTGATATAAAGGAAACCCATGTTTAGAATGAAGTCTGGGTGTTCATTCTAGCAACATGATACAAAGATGTACTAACAACAACAACAAAAAAGAGTCTTTTACATGAAATATCTAAAATGTGGCTTCAAACACAACAAATCCCTCTTAAAATGAATACCTGAAACAATTTTACAGTTTTATATAATTATATTTTATACATAGGGTCGGGGGAGTATGAGAGCAACTGAAAACCCAGCGCAGTAGACCAATATGAGGCCTGGCTTCGTTTGGTTTTTTCCTAAGCTTATAACTTGGTTTTTGCAAGCTATATGGGCACAGGCACTTTAAGTATGGACTTTCAAATTGTGAACTAAAACTCTTGCAATCACAAAGTATGAGTATTTGAAGAGCTCTGAGGTTAAAGCATGAGGCATGGTTTGAAAGAAAACCCTAAGAAAATGGTCCCATAGCTAATATAAACTGATGAGGATTGTGCAGGAAATTTTAAGAGATAGAGAAGTAAAGTGAAGTCTGCTGCTATGTATTGATTTGGACTTCTAGAGGAACCCAGTGAGAATGGACCTGGAGCTGTGTTGTGTAGCAAAATGAATCCTGAGGCTTAATGGCTATCACAGTAGTTGAAAGGTAGTGATTTGATAGCTTTGTGCATCCAAGGATGTAATCATATCCCATAACCATGTACAACAGCCACCTTCAAAAGGTTTTGATCTGTACTGTTTCATGTATCCACCGTAGAAGCAGGTCAAAAACATTAAATGGAGAATTCCAGAGATAGATAACTTCTAGACTTTAAATTATTCAGTATTCTAAAGAAAGAGTGAAATCTCCAGCCATGTCACTCTGCCCCTAGCTGAGAACTAAATCACCTCACTGTCAAATATCCCCACACTCTAAGCAGTCATTAGGTATTCTGTGGCCATCATGATCAAGAGATTGACTACTTCATGAAAGCAAGGCTTATGTCAAAATAATCCTTATTCTAGTTGATAATGGACTATAAATGCTGGTAATGCTATGACAGTGTGCTGTGACAAGTATTCTATTACCAGTTATCCTTGGTCATTTTATATGCACATGATTCATAAAGTTAAAAAAACATTAAAATAGGTATACACACATAGGAAGATATAATACTATCTAGTAAATGCATGTAATGACCCAGGCACAAAAAACAGTGTAGAGGGGCTAAAAATAAGTGAGGACTTAAGACTTAGATAAAAGTAGCAGTTAATTCAGGAGATGTGTAACCATGCTTGAAGAATTACAATCCAAAAAGGAGATCTTAGTATTAAATTCAAACTTCATTGAATTAAATGGTATATTACAATTTTGGATGACTACACAGAATAATAATAGTGTATGAATTTCCAGAAAAAAAAGAGGACCAGGGTATGGAATGATATGAATGTACCAAAAAACTTCAAATGATGAAATATTAACAGAAAAAATAACATTTGAAACAGAAAGAACAATGTAGAAAGCACCAAAAATTAAACAATTGTAACAAAAACAATTGGTCTAAAATGTCTAGCTTAAAGATAGAAATGATTAAAACAGACTGAAAAAATAAAGTTATAGATCTTTACCAAAATATCACAGAAATCTCAAAGACTTCGAGACATTTAAAATAAAAGGCTAGGTAAGAGCTGTCCATGTTAGACTCATAAGCATAACACTGCATGTGGGAAGCTCTTGAAACTGCCAGGGTCAGTGGGTAGGTTCACCATAGCAGTGAGAGGTTTCAGCATCTCTTCTATAAACTAACCAGACAGATAATAGTGAGTGTAGAGAAAAGAGAGTAGAGGACCTCTGAGTGTTTGATTTAACTGGTAAAATTAATTCCTAGGAGAATATGGCTCATTAAGGATCACTTAACATTATATACATTGTGTGTATAGCAATCCAAGATCAAAGATGCTCTGTCTTCTTAAGCACACAATAGGTCAAAAGCAAATATCATCAAATATCAAAAAAAGTCATGATTATAAGGTTCGCAGTCCCTGTCCACAGTACAATTAATTTAAAATCAACAGCAAGACCACACCTCTGGGACAGAAATCCAATGAATTGTTGCTGGAGACTGGGGGGACAGACTCAGAGACTGATCTCAAAAGGGCATGAGGAAATTTTTCCAGGGTGATGAAGATGTACTTGAAATTAGTAGTAGATTCACAACCGTATATACTTTTCAAAACTCATCAAACCATACACTTCAATAGGTAAATTCTATCATGTGTAAATTATATTTCAATAAACTTGGTTTTAAGAATAATCAATGGCAAGTAACAACTTTCAAAAGTATCATGCATTTAGATTTCAAAACTAAGTAAGAGTGGAAGTTAGAAAACGCCTAGCATTGAATTATGAAATGTAACGAATGCAATTGGAAACAAATGTATAATACTTGTATTAGAAAATAACAGTGGCTGAAAAGACATTAATAATAATAATAGTAGTAATAAATTCAAAGGACTTAAAAAAAGAGAAATGCAGGAATCAACTGGATAGAAGACAAAAGATACACTCAGAATGAATGGTCCAGAAAAGTCTAAATAAAGCTGTAGGTTCTCAGCAGGAAATACTGGCGAGGGTACAGCCAAATATTGGAGATGAAAACTGGGGAGAAATAGTTTGAAAAGAAAATTTAAAAGCATGTTAATAAATTTGAAATTTTATGCAAATTAAATTCCTAAAAATAATAGCTTATCAAAAATTGCCTAGTTATACAATAACTGAATGGAGCTATCACTACAAAGGGTATTAAGTAATAAGTTTAAAGTCTACTCACAGGTAACGAATGAAGCCAGAAGTTTCTGCAGGACAACTGAAGCAAATGCTTAAGAAGTGTGCAATCCAGTCTCCAGTGACTTCCAGAGCACCAAAAACTTAACTCATAGAGCATAGCCATCATAAGGTAGCAAACCAGGGATATCTTTAATAGCGTTAATAAGAACTCAAGAAGCTAGAACCTCCTTTGGGCCTTCAGCTTTTCATGATGTGATTTCTGAAGCCCAGTTTCCCAAACATAAAGGATTTGATATAAAAATATCCGAATCATATCTTCTAGGGTATTAGGGCATATTCCTGCTTAGTTCCATTCCTGCTTCTCCAGCTCTGGCTCTATGTAAGAATGCATGTGTATGAATGCACTTTCATTTGCTATGCTGGAAACTGGCAAGTCCCCATATCTGCTGTGGGTAAGCTGGAGACTTGAGATTGCTGGGAGAGTCGGTCATTCAGAGGCCTTAGAGCCAGCGGTTTCCTGTGAGGGGTCTGAAGGACTAAGAGACAGGAGAGATAAAGGCAGGAAAAGATCAGTCTCATGTCAAGCAGTTGAGCAAGGAACTAATTCAACCTTCTCCTTTTTTTTTTTTTTTTGTCCTATTTGGGACACATCTTGGATGATGATTCCTCTACATTGAAAAGAACCATCTGCTCTATTCAGTCTACCGGTTCAAATGATAATTTCTTCCAGAAACATCCTCACAGATACACCCAGAAATAATGTTTAATCAGCAATCTGGGCACCTTGTGGCCCAGTCAAGCTGACACATTAAATTAATCATCATGGAAACTGAGTCTAATACGCCCATGTTCTTAAAACCATACAGATAAGTTAAATTTATCTAGAAAGGTGTGGATGGTTACCACATCTATTCTAGTTAGGAACACAGATTAAGGACTCTTGCATCGTCTGAATAATACCAGAGAAAAGAGGGATTTTAATAAAAATCACTACAATGTACTTTTCTTATAATAAAATAAATCTGTTTTAGAACCACTTGAAAGCACAGGTAAATAGAATGCATTAATTTACACATCAGTGCATCCATTCAGAAGAAATGTCAGCAGTGCTTGCAAATCTTCCTCGCCCGTATATTTGGAATCACCTCTCCCTTGCTTAATTTTCTTAATTGTGAAGGGGAGAAGGAAAGAGTCAACCAACTCCCCAAAGAGACTCAAATGACCCGCTGATTTGGCACTCTCTGTATTTGGGCTGTGTCTAGACTTTATCCATACAATACAAGAATAGAATCACATGCCAATAGTAAAGTCAGAAGACCACCAGCATGACATTCTTCATAATTTTATTCTTGAATGCATGCTTATAAACGAAGGCTGACCAGACAATGAAGCATGCAGCAGAGGGTTAGATATTCATCTGTAAGCTCATACTGCCTCCTACCACCCCAGGAGGATTCGTGTACTGTGCTGAGTCACCTTTCAGGGTCAGCATTGCCTTCTGCCTACAACAGAGCCTTGAGCTAGGGCAGAGAAGTTTGAGGTTGGCCCTGTATCCTAGCTATCCCTTGTGATCAACTCAACACAGGTTAGTGTTGCCTGAAGAGGAAGTGTCAAAGGATTGCCTGGACCATATTGGCCTTTGCATGTGTGGGGGGGACCGTCTTCATTGCTAAATGATGTATGAGATCCAGCCCACTGTGGGTGGCACCATCCCTTGGAAGGTAGTCTAGGACTGCATGGAAGCTCTCCCCTTCTCTGAGGAGAAAGCAGAGGGGGGGAGAGGCATAGAGGTGGGGGAGGTGAGTGGGAGGGACTGGGAGAAGAAGAGGGAGAAGAAGCTCCAATCAGGTTGTAAAGTAAAGAAAAGGAAAAATTTAATAATTAACTTTAAAAGGCTATCTAGGGATGGGTCTGCCAGTGAGCCAGCAAGCAACATTCCTCCACGGTTTACTTGGGCTTCTACTTGAAATCCTACCCTTACTTCCCTCAGCAGTGGGCCATGACGGGAAATTGAAATGCTATTGGTCAGAATGTCTTATCACAGCAACTGAAGGAGACAAGAGCAGCTTGTGTGGGCCACTTACAGAACAGAAAACCCAACACCATGAGGGTCCCAACTGCCTCCAAAGTACACGCCTGTGTCCAGGGAAGTACAACATTAAAAAACAAAGTAAGGAATAGGCCATGATAAGAAACAGAGGAAAAACATGCGAATGCGCACGTGCACACACACACACACACACACACACACACACACACACACACACACACACCAAACAAATCAAAAAGAAGACCGTTTTCTCCCACATTTTACATTTCATTTTTACTCACACTAAAGTTAGGTCTCACCCCTTGCCTCCCAGCTACCACCACACTCACACGCTACAGGTCAGCCACACTGAACTTCGCATTGATGTTCAAAGGAGCCAAACCCATTCTTTCCCTAGTTGCTGCACACATGGGAATTTTACCTGAAGCCCTCTCTGACCATCACCAGCGCTGCCCTCTGTGGGTATTCCTGCCGCATATGTGAATGCTTTCCTTTTGTCCTACCCAGGGATGAGTGGGATGTCTACTGTAATGGCTTATTTCATTGTCTCTGTAGACACTAGGAGAGTAGTTACGATCAGTCCACCCTCCTCCATCACCCGGCACCTAACTCAAATTGATGAATAAGACTTGAACAAGGCAGGCTCAGATGCATATGAACACCCACATGCATGAGTGTTTCCTCATGTAAATTTGTGTGTGTGTGTGTCTGTGTATACATGTGTACACATACTCCATTATCTAGCTGATGCTGTTATCAAAGGAAGTTAAACAGTTTTCTGAGGACCGTGCTAACAGTGTCGAGTTTTAAACAGCTAACATTTATTCGGTTCCCAGTGTATGTACTAGCTCTGATTGATAAAACTCCACTTTTGGGAACGAGGTTAGTCCCCCTCAGCACCCTGTCTCAGTATTCACCGCACTCTTTTGTAAGAAGAAGGGAATGGCTACCCTAAACTGCAGAACCAGTGAAGGGGTCAAGCCAGGCTATGCCTGCCATCTGACTGCCAGGATGAAGGACCAGACAACTTAAAACTGCCACCTTGGGGATTACATTCCAATTTCCAAATGTGGGAAGAGTACACGTATTTAAATCAAACAGTACAGAACAGACTACAAAAGCTGGGAGGGTCTAGCTGTGCGTGCCCTGAATGCAGGACGCATGTTTTATTCTCTGAATATAGGGCACTGTGGAAAGATAGTTTAGTATAAGCATAGTCGAATGTACATTGTTTGAGGGAAATGAGTATGGAGCTGGTCATGAGATAGGTGACACAAGAATATGAGAGAAGATGTGAGGGTGGGCAGTCCTATCCAGCCGTGGAGTGTTGACAGGATCAGATCCTTAGCAACCTCCCGAAGCCGGGAGAGTTAAAAAAGGCTCAGATGTAAGGGCCATTGTGAGGTAAGTGCAGGCATGTAGCAGTGAGCAAAAATGCGCTACTGCCTCCCTCAGATGAAGAGAGAACAGAAGCATGGTGCGTGAAGGGAGGAAGTCCGCACCCATGTCTCCAATGCAACGCTCTGATGAGAGACTGAAATCTGCAAACCTCACCCCTGCCGCCATCTTCCCTCAGCTACATCCATCTATTGACTTGAAACGCCTTAGCCCGCAGAGATAGGATGAGCAGCTGGCTCAGTGTGGAGCGTGTGAATATAAATTACGGTACTAAGAAACTGCTGGTCAAAGGCATAGGTAGATGGATAACTTACCCCAGGCTTTGTGTGTCAGTGCAGGTGTGAGAGCTGGTATGGTGTGCTTCACTGCTTTGCAGGTGCCCAATGAACAGCACAGGATGAAGATGTCCTGTTACGACAACCGTTCATTCTCTCCGGAGTCTAAGGCCTCAGCACTGGATGTTAGACCCTTAGAAACATCCTGCTAGCCTAGACAAATGGAATTTGTGAGCAGCCCTCGAGCTGCTTTTAGAGGCAACAGACTATGTCGTTTGCAAGCCATTCTTCTAACAAGATGCTTAAATTTCAATTTCAGCCTTTATATTGTGTGTTAGAAGACGCTAGAATGAGAATATAACAATATTCTTCTAGTTTCAAATCTCAATTGTATATGTTATAGTGGATTTAGATCACAAGTGTAGTTACTTCATTATTTTCTAAAGCAAGCTGAGGACCACCTATCAACCTTTCACTTGCATCCTGAATATTTCATAAACTGTCTTTAGCGTAATGGCCTTCATCAAATAAATCATTATTTCCAACCCCAAAGAAATGCCTCACGCTCCGCTCTGAAGACAGAGCACAAAGCCAGAGTAAAAGAGTAAAGCTTAATGCTTTGAGACACCGTGGTAAGCGCAGGGGACGGGATATATGGATGTGGCTGGAGAGGGAGGCGGTCTCACTGTTAACATGAAAGGGTTCATAGCACACAAAAGAAGCAGCCCTCTCCAACTGGAACGCAAAAGTGGGAAACTTTGCTATAAAGCAGCTTTAAAATGCTTTTGTTACCATACGTGGAGGCGGCAGGCACCGAAACAGGAGGATGCTGACCTTTGCAAAAAGAGAAAGGAAATTACGGAGGCCTGGCTTTGAGTGAGATAGGGAGATGAAGCAACCGTTAACAAGGGTAACAAGCCAGGACCGGGGACAAAGCCTGTGACAATGCCAATGCTCCTTATCAGTTTCAACTGTGTGGCGAGAACTTTGTGGGAAAAATCTACCTGGTCACACGCAGCTTTTCTCCATGCGTGGTATCCTGAGGCCTTCCGGCGTGCTCTGCTAGCATGGAGCCCTGGAACAGCTCTAGAACACGGATTCAACAGAACTCTGCTCAGAAGAACTCGTGGCTTGGCTGAATGTTTGCTGAAGGCATGTGAACCCTTAAGACTCGGCCAGGAGGCCCCGTACGGCTTTTACTGTGGAACTAATGGTAAGGGCAGAGACATCTGTGAGCACCTATGGAACCCACAGAACGTCTATATAGGACAAGTCTCACTCAAACACACCAGTGGCCAACACCCCAAAGAGTTCCAGGTAAAGCCCCCTAGGACAAGGGTGCAAAGTCTCTCCCTGTCAAAGGCTTTCCACTACAGATGAACGCATCTCAGAAAGGAGACTCGATCCTTCGGGACAGGTAAAGTGAACAACGATGGGATTTGAACTTCAACTGAATACTTACACCAAATATCAAAGCGATTGTCTTTACAAACCCAAGCTCTACGGTTTTCAGATACAGAACTCAAAAGTAGAGGAGCGTCAGTTGTAGGAAATAAATAAAGCCGCTGCTGTTTCGCCATCCAAATCATCATATGTAAATGCTGACCCCTCTACAGAAAAAAAAAAAGAACAAAACAAACAAACAAAACCTAACTACACTATCTGAAAATGGAGCATTTGAGGTTCAGGGGCTTGCTTTCTCCCACACGAGATCTTCATGAATATTTTAGGTGTGTATGCTCTACTTTGAGAGATTATATTACAAATTCTGAGAAAGGATGGTCAGAATACTGAGGAGTTTGAAGTCTGGGCTGCCAGTGTGCAAGTATGCATGTATGCGTGTGTGCATTTGTGCCTGTGTGTGTGTATGTGTGTGTATGTGTGTGTGTGTGTGTGTGTGTGTGTGTGTGTGTCAGGCGCTTAGGTACACTCACAGACAAGAGTAGCTCACTCTCCTCCAGACATCATCTGGCTGTGAAAAACAGAGGAATCTTTAGACATGCATGGCAGTCAAATGTGACAATCCAGGCACTATGTAAAGATCCATTGCAGACCAGATTTACAAATACACTATAGGGTTATACTTTGGGTTCATTTTTTTTTCTTCCAAGTTCCTCATGAAATAGCATGAAATGTTATTCTTCTCCTTACACTGAGCCTACTGAAACATGGCAGACATGGTTTCTCACTTGGAGAACCTCTCTACATCAGAGTGATGCTAGACCCATCAGAGCAATAGGTAGAAAAATACGCTTATATATACAATTAAGGCATAAACTCACCAGTGTTCTGCTTACCCGTGTGGACACCCTATCCTCACCAAAAAGCTCCCTGCCCTGGAACTTTTCTCTTCATTTCTGTCCACTTGAAGGACTGTTGTGGTACAGTCTACTAAGTAAGAGCAATGTGCCTAGACAAGGAAGATAAAAGTCCCTGGTGGAAAACAACCTAAAGTTCAAAGCCAACAGAAACGAAGTTAATGCAAGATCCATGATGCTATGCTGGACTCATTAAGGATGCTAAAATGTTGGTTACTTTTATTTTTTATCCCAATTATGAAAACCCTTTTGGCAGCTTTGTTTGTGGAGGGCCTTTGCTTCCCTGGTGTTCTCAGCTCTGGCCACCAGGCTGGCTACCAAGCTGGTTCTTGGGACTCAGGAAGTAAGAGTGAGTTTGACTATGCAAAGCTGCCTGGGCTCAGAAAGAGACCAGAGTCTCCATTACGGTTTCATAGGGAACGTGGCCGGCCTTACAGTCTGACACCGGCTCTCAATTTCTCCATCCACATAGCAGCAGAAGGCGGAGCCCTGCTTGTCTGCAGCGTCGAATCTCAGCAGGAAGAGAGCGTGCAAGTAGGCACTTGATGCCTGTGTTTTAACGGAACAGGCCAATCAAATAAATCTACAGGGCAACATTTAAAATCATACGCCCCAATCCATTTCACCATGACTTGGGGAATTGCCCAAGGTCAACGGGATATGGCACTCACCCTAAAAGTAATAGATTTCTAAGTCCCGCTGCACAGGTCCCTGAATTATTAGCACGTTCTCCGACTGAAATAACATGAACATAATTTTCTTCCCAATTATTCTGGCTGAGGGGGTTACAGAGGGTTTAGGTGGTGGGAGATTAATAGCACCACTTCTGTAAAGCCTGGGAACACCATGGGCAACTACAAAAGGTCTTGCGGTAATTAAATCAAGAAACCAAAGGGTCCCTGGAGGCCTGTACTGTGAGCTCAGGACAGCCTCCTGGAGGAAGGCACTTCTGCTGATGCTGTCCATTACGTTAAAACCCAAATTCATAGGCAAGCAGGAGCAAAAACAAATAGAGGGAAGGAAAAGATTGTTCTTCTGTTGTTCTGGGACTGTCCAGCAAGCTGACCTCTAGCCTAGTTCTTCAGCCCCGCCATCCACACAATAGCCCCTCCCCTACTGCAGCAAGTAGGGACCTACATCCTGAGACCCTGACACCAGAAAGCCAACTATTCACTTCCGTGAAGCTGAACTACTCTGGTGAGCATTTCCATCTCCCTGGGAACTGAACAAATGAGGGAGAAATGTGGATAAACTGAAACCCAAGTTTGAATAAATTAAAGGTTTGTCTAAGTTTGTTCAAAGTAGGTTGTTTTTTTTTAAGTCTCATTTGGAATAAGAGACACAGTGTCAAGCCTTGTTTGTGACATCCCACGTCATGTCTTTGAGGAGATGTCACCCAGATATAGAGTAGATCATGAGTCCTCAAGTGAAGGAGCTGCAGAAGTGGGCCTGATTGGCAGAGGCCTCTGGGTCCTGTCACACGGGTAGTGCTGGTTTCTGAAGCCCTGGGCGGTGCTTGCTGCTGGGGTGGGTTGCACCATGCTGGGATGGTGGCTGATCTCCATGAACAGGGCTACCCATTTCCTGATAAGAAGCTCACCCTGCCTCTTTCTTATCCCAAGTAAACACAAAATCCTAGCAAAGTCATCCTCACAGCAACCTGAGAAACTGCGAAAGATCAACAGAATATAGAAGTAACCCTAAAAATTTAATAGATCCCTAGGTCCCATTGTTCAGGTCCCTGAATTAATAACACTGTTTTTGATTGTCTGAAAAGATGTGCCAGCCCAGTCTACAGCTGGTACTATAGCCCACAGGTACTTTTGGATCCTCCACACCCCACTCTGATGTGGAGACAGAAAAATCCTAGACAGATCCTAAAACATACTCAAACTCTGCTCCAACCCCTGTCCCTGCATTTCTTGTAGAAAAGACAGATTTGGGGTTGAAAGTTTTGTCGGTAGGTTGGTATCCCTATAGCTCCGCTGGGTTTCTGCCAGGCTATGGGAGGTGACCTCTTCAGGTTCTATATCACCGATTCTGTAAGTCATAGCTTCAGTCACCCCCATTGATTCCCTTATCTGCTGAAAGGTCTCTGACACTTTCACCACCTCTCCACCCCTGGCAGTCGCAGATGTCCATTCATTCTCATGGCGATCTGGCCATCTCTCCTGCCCCTCCCCACACCTGATCCTGAGCTTCCCCTTTCCTCTCCACATCCCCTCTCCCCATCTCATGGGCAAGCACCGATCCCGACACTATTAATGATACTGTTATGCTTGCAGATAGGAGCCTAGCATGGCTGTCCTCTGAGAGGCTCCACCCAGCAGCTGACTCAGACAGATGCAGACACCCACAGTCAAACAGTGGATGGAGCCTAGGGATTCTTAGAGAAGAGTAGAGGGAAGGATTGTGGGGCCAAAGGGAATAGGAATTCCACAGGAAGACCAACAGCGTCAACTAACCTGGAAACTTGGGGGTCTTAGAGAATGAGCCACCAACCAAAGCAACCAAGATGTACAAGGAGGTGTAGGCTGGACCTACACCTCCTTGCACATCTGCAGCACATAAGCAGCTTGGCCTTCATATAGATCTTTCAACAACTGGAACTGCTGCTATCCCCAAAGCTGTACATGGGATGTGTTCTTCTAGCTGGGCTGCCTTCTCTGGCCTCAGTGGGAGAGGATGCATCTAACTCCACAGAGACTTGATGTGCCAGGGTGGAGAGATTTCCAGGAGAGCCCCCACCCTCTCAGAGGAAGAAGGGAGGATCGATAGGGAAGGATTGTAGGAGGAGGTGGCCAGGATGGGGGTGGGGGGCAATGAGCAGGCTGTAAAGTGAATAAGTTTAAAAAAAATTGAAAAAGAAAATAAGTCAAACAAGAGGAAGGAGTCATAGCTCGGTGGTAAACAGTATTCATTGCTCTTCAGAGGACCCACGGGTGGTTTCCAGCATTTACAACCGCCTGTAGATGCAGCCCCTGGGGAACTGACATTCTTTTCTGCTCTCCTTGGCCACCCAAGGACACACACACACCTAACCAGATAAAAATAAACTCTTAAAAAAAAAAGACTAAATGACATTTTTTTCTGATGATACTAGTGTTGCCAACAAGTCACTGCTTGCACAGGTTACCTGTCTCTAGACCAGACACTCTCTCATGCCTCCTTGAGTATGCATGGTTCTTTCCTGTGCACTAAGGTACAGCCATGTCTTCCTCAATGTCTTATGGTTATATCTGTTCTAAGACAGCTTTAAAAATGTTTATTTGTTTCAGTGTAGTGTCCAGAAGTACAAAGGGCAAATCTGTTCTTGAAATGTTTGACCAGAGGTTGTTCAAAGATTAAGCTATAATATTAGAAGTCAGAAAAGAGATAACATAAAATAACACTTAAAAATATTACTGAATGTAGTGTAGTGAACTATATTTGACATCCCCGAGCCATAGCTAAGCTGTAGGATTTTTTAATCTAAAAAAATATGAATAATAACATCTGTTCTGTCTACTTTGCCTGGGTGTAAGAAAATACTTTGAGAGCTATAAAGCTTAAAGAAATGAAGCACGGGGCAGGAAAGCTATAAAGTGAGTTTTATTCTTGTTTCCCAACTACTGACATAAAGAGATCTTGCTGCTTATTTTTTAATTAGATATTTTCTTTATTTACATTTCAAATAGTATCTCCTTTCCTGGTTTCCCCTCCAAAAAAAAAAAAAAAGAAAAAGAAAAAGAAAAAGAAACCTTTTCCTTCTCCCCTACCCATGCTGACCAACCCACCCTCTCCCAATTCTTGGCCCTGGCATTCCCCTACAGTGGGACATAGAACCTTCACAGGACCACTGGCTTCTCCTCCCATTGATGACTGAATAGACCATCTTCTGCTACATATGCAGCTGGAGCCATGAGTCCCACCATGTGTACTCTTTGATTGGTAGTTTAGTCCCTGGGAGCTCTGAGGGTACTAGTTAGTTCATATTGTTGTTCCTTCTAAGGGCTGCAAACACTTCAGCTCCTTGGGTCCTTTCTCTAGGTCCTTCATTGGGGACCCTGTGCTCAGTCCAATAGATGACTGTGATCCTCTACTTCTGTGTATGTCAGACTCTGGCAGAGCCTCTCAGGAGACAGCTATATCAGGCTCCTGTCAGCCAGCACTTGCTGGCATCCACAATAATGTCAGAGTTTGGTGACTGAATATGGGAAGGATTCCCAGGTAGAGCAGTCTCTGGATTGTCCTTCCTTCAGTCTCTGCTCCATACTTGTCTCTGCAACTCCTTCCATGGGTATTTTGTTCCTCCTTCTAAGAAGGATCAAAGTATCCACACTTTGGTCTTCCTTCTTCTTGAGTTTCTTGTGCTTTGTGGATTGTATATTAGGTATTCTAAGCTTCTGGGCTAATATCCCCTTATCAGAGAGTGCATACCATGTGTGTTCTTTTGTGATTGGGTTACCTCACTCAGGATGATATTCTCCAGATCCATCTATTTGCATAAGAATTTCATAAACTAATTGTTTTTAATAGCTGAGTAGGACTCCATTGTTGAGATGTATCACATTTTCTGTATCCATTCCTCTGCTGAGGGACATCTGGGTTGTTTCCAGTTTCTGGCTATTATAAATAAGGCTACTATGAATATAGTGGAGCATGTGTCCTTATTACATGTGGGAGCATCTTCTGGGTATATGCCCAGGAGTGGTGTAGCTGGGTTTAATTTCCAGAGGAAACAACAAACTGATTTCCAGAGTAGTTGTTCCAGTTGGTGATTGGATTTCCTAATTTTATGGAATACAGACTTTTGAAGAAAGGTCTGATGATTCTTTTAATTTCCTCAGTGTCAGCTATACCTGTCTTTCCATTTCTGATTTTGTTAATTTGGGTATGGTCTCTCTGCCTTTTAGTCAATTTGGGTAAGAGTTTGTAGTCTTGTTGGAAGGTGAGGTTTTGCGGTTTCTAAAGCTCAAGCCAGGCCCAGTGTTTCCCTCTTCCTGCTGCCTATAGATCCAGAGGTAGAACTCTCAGCTACTTCTCCATCATCATGTCTGCCTGCATGCCACCATTCTCCCCACCAGAATGACAATGAAGTAAACCTTTGAATATGTAAGCAAGCCCCCAATTAAATACTTTCCCTTTATGAGTGTTGCCATGGTCACGGTATCTCTTCATAGCACTAGAACTTTGACTAAGACACTTGATCTATAGTGATGTCTGGAATCCACCAGCGGCATCCTGTATTCCTGAGGTCCAAACACAGCAAGAGAGAATCAACCAAGTAAAAGGTCCACATCCAAAATCAGAAGTCAACACTGACCTGAAAATATAAATCAATGTCTTTTCTATCCTTTAACAAGGCAAGCATCTAAAAATTAAATTTAACCATAAACTAAATTATTGATAGATATGACAAAAATTAACACTGTCACCCATCAAAAATATTGAGTAAACACTAAATGTTGTCATATCACTAAAGAAGATATTGCAACGAATATCACCAATCAATATATTTATGGAAATACTTCAAATCGATAAGAGAGAAAGAAAGTAACCCCTCAAATAAACAGGATAGGGTATTTCATTGAATGTGAAATGTTTGCATCAAAGATCACTATTGTGCTGGTTTAAATAAGAGTGGGTCCCATACATTCAACTATTTGAATGCTTGGCCCATGAGGAGTGGCACTAATAGGAGGTTTGCCTTGTAGGAGTAGGTATGTTCTTGTTGGAGGGAGTATGTCTGCTGTGGAAGTGGGCTTTGCGATCTCATATGCTCAAGTTAAGCCTAGTGGGGCAGTCTCCTTCATTTGCCTGTGCATGGAGATGTAGAACTCTCACCACCTCCTCCAGTACCATGGTCTGCCTGGATGCTGCCATGCTTCCTGCTATAACCATAATGGACTAAACCTCTGAGAACTGTAAGCCGGCCCCAGCTAAATGTTTACCTTTATAAGAGTTGTAGAGGCCATCATATCTCTTCACAGCAATGGAAACCCTAAAACAATTATAAAGAAAGAGAAAAGATCAGCTGTAAAATCAGAGAAAATACTTTTATAAATCATGTATATGATAAGGGCTTAATATCTAAAATACCTTTTTAAAAAATCCTAAAATTCAATATGAAACTCAGCGTGCTTTAAAGAATGGGCAGTTGGAACTTGCAGACGCTTTCAGTGTCAATAGTTTGTGAAGAATGAAAAATCAAAAGTAGTAGAATAGTACTACAGAGCTATTGGAGCAAAGATTAAATAGAATGAACAGGTATTGATAAGGAAGGAATTTAACATTGTACACTAACTATGGATCTGTAAATTTAGCCTGTGTAGAAAACTGTTCCTGAAAGAGTAAAATGAGAAATTATCATGAAGCCCTAAATACATATTGGGACTTGGACAGGCACTATATTACAATTACAGGAAGCAGCATTCTAAACATCTGACAAAATAACCTGAGATGTCCTTTAATGGGCAAAAGAAACAAAATCTATGTGTAGTGGTATATTATTCAGCCTTTTAAAATTGGTGATGATCTGGTATGAGAGTGAACTTAAAAATGTGGTAAGAACAAACATCATATGGTTTTAGTTATATGAGTATCTGGGATGGACAGATTGACAGACTTCATTTAAGAGGGGTAATGGGGAAGGAAAAGTGGGGGGACTTACTATCAGTTACAGAGTTCCCATTTAGAGAAATAAAAAAAAAAAGATATGGAAACAATCAATGGGAATGATCCACAGCACTGCAACGTGCCAATGCCACTGGATAGTTAGCGTGGTAATGTTTATATTAGATTTATTCCTCCACGACCTAAAAAGAATAAAAGAGAAAGGGGGATAGTTCAATATACTCTAAGCAGGGATAATAGATAAATGGGAGTTCAGAAAAGGTGAAACCATGTGACCAGCAAACTATTCTAACAAAAGGATTAAAATCAAAACCACAGGAGAACATCAGAACTGGCAGGGTTGCTCAGTGGGTAAAGACATCTACCAGCAAGTCAACAACCTGAGTTCAACCCCAGGGATCTACCCACATAGTGGAAGAAGAAAACTGTCTTTGTCAAAATATACTCTGATCTCCACACAGGTACCACAGAACTCACATTCACACACACATACAAAATACTTGACTAAGTAAATATGTAAAATGTATGTTTATATTTTAAAAAGCATGCAACCTTTAGGTTAGAAGCTACTAAACACCCTGCTAACAGTGCCTGCTACCTACAGACCATGAACAGCCCATCATTTACACTTCAGCAGGAACATGGGTTAGTATTCGCCTCTTGGGTGTTAATTCAGTGGTACTTGCTAAAGTTGAAACAATTTCTACAGAAATCCCTATAGGTGTGCCCATCAGACAATGGACAACATTGCTTATAGTAACTGTATTATCAAAGTAACTGTATTAATAAAACCAAAAAATAACCCAAATGTCCTTGAAGAAAACAACATAAAGTACTTTGTATGTGTGGGTGATGAAAAATGAGTAAATAAAAACTACCATACACTTGCAGATGAGTTTCGGAAACAGAACGCCAAGCCGCACACACAGAAACGTGAATTTCAGTATAATAGATTATTCCACTTACATAAACATTAAACCATGAAAAGGGTACACAATTTTCTTTCTTCACAGTTTTCATTATGTTCTATATATTTGCTACATTCTCATGTTCGGTAAAAGAATAAGATATAAATCGAAATAATAATTACCAAACTCGAGATGAAGGCAGACTCTCATGAGGGCAGGGAGGATGAGAGGGAACATGGGGAAGTGCAGATCTGCCCTGACATTTACTTCCTAGATGACTTGTAGGCACAGCCAGTCACTGTACTGAGTGTAGGGTGCTTCTGGGATTTAATACATGGCGATAAGGAAGAATCCTGTCTACTCACCAACTGCGCCTTGCCAAGGTTCTGTGTGCATTGGTGGGAACACTGAGCCATGATGGATTGTGGGTGTGTTCTGGAAAGATGTGCAGAAGTAGACAATGCCAAATCTTAAAACAAGATCAAAACAGGCTGTACCCCTGTAAAGACTGAGATGGCTTCAAGCCTATAAACCCCTCTGCAAGTCCTGGGAAGATAATTCCATAAAACTAGTGCCAAACAGAAAGCGGAGAAAACCTGACTTAATTACCATGCAGCTCCTCTCCAGTGTCTCCACAGTGGTGCCTGATTTGCTTTGCCTTGTCTGCCTTCTGTATGTGCCTCATCCCCATGTGCAGTATAGAATTTCCTCCGAGAGGTAAGGGAGTGTACATGTGCTCACCCTGGGTATTCCTCTGCAGGCCGTGGGAACTCTGTCCCCCATTCATATGTCTAAACACACTTCCCAACACTCCATCCACTCTTCCACCTATTATTTTGGCACTCTCCAGGTTCAATCATTTTATATTCATTCAAAAGTGATATTGCATGAGACATCACACATACACACACACCAACATCTGAAAGCCACTAAATGGATGCCTGAGAAGAATGCTCCAAATTAGACTCCAGCATTAATGTAAATTCACTTTACATTCAGCATTGAGACTTTGAGTACCTCTATTCTTGAGGGACCAAAGAACTAATGTGAGTTCTGTTTACCACAGAACTAAAACTTAAATGGCTTGCCACCTTCCTCACAGCCAAACTTGATACCCGGCAGAAAACCACCTCATACACTAAGCACTGTCATATTATTAAAGTAAGTATTATTGATAGTTTCTATGTTGTTGCTAGTCTCAGGACCAGACATAATGCAAGCTAAATCTACATATTTTAATCCCTGTGCAGAGTCTGACACGTTGTCCCATTTGCATAGTGCCCTGCTTACCCAACTCCAGGATGAACTAAATCCATTCCAGGATGGGATAAAAAGCTGTTCTGCCTCCTAGCTAGCAGGAGCCTGGGCAGTGCCAACGATATCCACACACTTTATTGAAAAACTAGTCACGGCGGTTTCCCTTCCTGTGCTTTCAATTTTTCCATCATTGAGGAAACATTCACTTACTTACATAATTGCATGCTTTCTAATACTGCTTTCCTTCAAATTGGACTTTCCCTCATGGATTTTAAATTTACTTCCACTAAAGAAAAGTTAAAAACAGTTAAAATTTGAGCAATTTACCATTTTTCTTGTTTGGGGGTCGTTTTTCTTGTTTGGGGGTCGTTTTTCTCCTTGTGTTTGAAAAATAAACAACTCAAGTCATCTTGATATATTTAATGTGAAAGAGAGGTCAAGATTTTCAACACAAGAAAACAAGTCTAATATGCATAAGTGGGAGCTAAGAAAACAGAACTACAGCAGGGCTTTACAGGCTGCTGTAAACTACTGGCACATTCCATTTTCTGGTTCCTGTTTCAAGTTCGTTAGCATCACAGTATGTCAGTAGTGTCTGTTAGCTTACAGGCAGTTCCCTAGGCTCCTCACACGGACCTAGCAATCAATCGCTTAAGTCATCATCTGCCACTGACAGGTCACTTACTCCTTACATACAACCCCACATACTAAGGCTTTGTGGTGCTCCACACAAGGAAACCCTAGACAGGAAGGAAATACAGCAAAGAGGCTGAGTAACCTAGAACCATTGGGGTGAGGCCTGGCAGCGTGTCTTCTTGTGATGGTATGAAGTCATATCAAGCATTCTGCTGTAGACCAACATAATCCACAGTTTGCCATCTTAGAACTGCCACCACCCTGAGAGACATCTTTGTCAATTGTTAAGGACTCTCCCATTTGTTTCATCAGATTCTCCCCTGACCCAACTACCGTTATGTAAATAATTTGCTATCATTAGTCAAATCTTGAAGACATAGGGGGATGCTGTGTCTGCATGTGGTTTTCTAATGAGGGAGGATTCCAGGCAGTCACTGGCATTGTTTCTAGGAAGCTTTTGGATCCCACCTCTGATTCACAAGCCTCAGATTGCATTTACGGAGAAAGAGTCTTGGCCAAATAAGGGCATCAGGAACTTTGATCATTTAAGATATCAGCTTTCTCCTCTACTGAAAATATAGGCTGAGAGTAAACTATGTGTTGCTTTAAAATTTAAATAATGCAAAGAAACTGGAAATATTGCTTTTGGAAGGAGAAACAAACGCTTTCAGTAACTGTTCTGAGTGACTTAATCACCGTTCACCACGGATCAGGAGCTGTCCTGGGTGGCACGTGTACCAAGTCATATTTCTCTTACTCTAAGTGTAGTCCAACGGTAACCTTGCTTTACAAATGAGAATATCAAAGCACAGGGGTGAAATCATACATTCAAAGGTAAATAATAGGAAATGGCAGGACTGCATATCATACTAAGAGCACAGCCACAGATTTGGGCTCCTCTGTGACCAAGTGTGGTATAGCACAGTGCTGGATGTAAATCAAAACTCAGCTCTAAACATAACCAAACACAAAGAATGGATTAAATCATATCTTCATTATCATATTATGGGCATTGTTTATGTATGTGTGTGTGTGTGTGTGTGTGTGTGTGTGTGTGTGTGCATGCACTCGACACGCATGCATGTGTGATCACATGGGAATAGAGACCAGAGGTCTACATTGAGTGTCTTCCTCTGTTGCTCTTTACAATATTTTTTGAGTTGGGGGTCTCTCACTGAACCTGGAACTCAACATTTCAGCTAGATCCCCCTGCCTCCACCTTCCTGGGGTTATGATTACAGGCATGCACTACTACATCTAGACTTTGTATATGGGGTCCAACGAGCAAACTTACATCCTTATGTTTGTGTGGGTAGTACTTCACCAACTGGACTTCCAAGTCCTGTTCTTCACCTTTGATGGTTTCATACACTCTAATTATTTTTCATATTTATTTATTAATCTTTAAAGAATCTACTTGGTGCCTGATTCTACAGTG
>JADRCC010578835.1:0-23516 GCA_019843855.1 Hylomyscus alleni
CCACTCTCTTCTCCTGCCGCTTTCTTCTGTACCTTCTGACCAACCACACCCTCCTTCCTGCCATGGCAGTGGCCTCCAAGGCCCAAAGGACAGGGGTGGGAAGAAACAGTAAGGTCCCGTGACCAGGCAGGCCGCCAAGACAAACAGCAGAAAATAGCAAGCAGCCCCAGGGAGAAAGGCAGGGCCAGGGGCTGGTCACGCTGGCCTTGAGCAGAAGTCCCCTGGCCTCTCCATGTCTACTTTGATGGACAGCAGAGCCCCGCCCAGGCCTGCTGAATGGGAGTCTTTACCTGCCCCCGCTCTCCCTTTGACTGGCAGAGTCTGGTGGAAAAACAGAGGCCCCTCCTCCCTAGGGGCTTCACTGAGTCGGCATTTTTTCCGAGAATTGTTGCTTTCTGGCCAGAGCTGTCTGTCGCTCTTTTCCTAAAATACCAAGGTGACCCCCAGCCCCTTGGGACTTGACCCAGCTCTACTGGACCTAACAGCATTTTTCCCAGGCTGAGGAGGCAGAAGGGGCTGCTGCAAGCACCAGAAAGTTTAGAAGCACAATCCCACCAGAGAAGGCAGTGATATGCCCAAGGCCACACAGTCTCATCCTAGAGGATAGGCCCTTGGCAGGACAAGAAGAGAGAGGTTCATCATCTCCATGTGCTAAGCCATCGGGAGATAGATGGTAGGGATGTGGGCAAGAACGGACTTACATAAATCTCATTCATATTCATGACAGAGGAAGATGGACGGATTGTGCCCAGTCGGTAGCGAATGCCCTCGTCCAGGGTCATGCCCCAGAAGGCACTATGGTTCCCAGCCTGCCACCTGGAGGAGAGAAGGGAAGTCACAGACCAGTCAAGGCCAGAAGCCCCTGAACCGTGCGTGATGGGACAGAAGTCAGTCCCAGTGTGTGCACCTAGCACAATAACCCTGTGTGATGACCACATATGTGGGCATGTATGTACCCTACTGGGCCCACTGATGTCTAGGGTCTCTCACCCATAGTTGCCCCGGTTGATGGCTTTAATCATGTCTGGGTCCACTAAGCATGGCTCCTGGTCACACTCCCAGTGCCCTTTCTCATGGCAGGTGCTGGAAAGGAAAAAGAAAAAAAAGAAAAAAGAAAAGAAATTGTAACCAGGGGCTGGGGGTTTGTGGAGCCCTAGAGGTCCACATGGGCCTGGGATTCTGAGCCGGTCACTAGAGTGGACCCCCTGAATGGTCCCACCCAGCCTGGTGGCTTTGAAAGTCAAGTTCGAAATTCTTAAGTTCGTTTCTGCTGCCCGGGATCTCGTAGTTCCTCAGCATTTCCATTTGTGGGGGGGGGTAGCAACAGGTTGTGCTTAATGTGGGTCAAAGTGAGTTCCAGATCCTGTTACTTCCTACAGCTCAGACTCAAAGCCTGGGGTCACCTTTGACCCCCTCACGCGTTGATCCCGTGCACTCCGGATCTAGACCGTGCCTCATTCTCTCCTCCGCCACCTCAGCCCAGCCACCTTTCACCTGGTCGCTGCTGTAGTCTCCTTGTTCCGCCCTCTGCCCTGCGCCACCCCACGTGCCTGGAGTCGATGTTTAAATTGGTGGCCTCGGCCATCCTCCCAAGCCTAAGACACATCACGCCTCTGCTCCAACCCTCTACTGGCTTCACACCACAGAAAAAGAGCCAGAGTCCTTCAGGGCAACAAGCGCTGTGATCTGTCCCCCTGTCCAGTCTGGCCCCGTTCCTCTCTGGCCTGGACTCTAACCACAATGTTTATTCACCTGCCAAACTCCTGCCCGGGGCCTTTGAGCTGCTCTCTGCCCACATCTTCCCCGGTTCCACCTCATTTTCCTCATTTCCTTCTAACATCACTTCCCAGAGAAGCCTTCTCTGGTTGGCACTTTTTTTTTTTTTCTGTACTCTTTTTTTTTTTTAAATTTACATTTCAAATGTTGCCCCCCTTCCCAGTCCCCCCTCCAAGAGTACCTCACCCCACCCCTCCTCCCCTTTGCCTCTGAGAGGGTGCTCCTCCCCCACCTCTTCCCCCCAGCATCTTCCTTCCCTGGGACATCAAGTCGCTACAGGATAGGCTCTCCCACTGAGGCCAGACCAGGCAGTCCTCTGCTACATACGTGCCAGGGGCCGTGGACCAGCCTATGTGTGCCCTTTGGTTGGTTGTCTATCTTAAAGCTCAGTGGTCTCTGTACCCTCTGCCTCAATCCCTGCCTAACAGCGTCCCTTAGCCACCGATACCTGGTGTCCTACTGTTGTTCATACTGTTTTCATCCCCCCACCCAGCCTGCCTTTTTTTCTTACAACAGCATATCTCATGTATCGATCGGAAGATAGCCTCGAACTCAACTGTTGCCCCCAAAACGATCTTGAACTTCTGACCCACTGCCTCTGCACCACCATGGCAGGTTTTTGGTGGCGCTGAGGATCAAGCCTAGGGCTTCTTACCTACTTGGCTGGCATTCTACTGAGCTACATCCTCAGCCCACTTATCCCCATTGGGGGGGGGGGCGGTTGGGGAGGACCTATAAGTGGTGAACAGCCAGTAAATACCACTTTTTATTGTCTTTGGGACTGAACCCAGGCCTTATGGTTGTTAAGCAGGTGCCCTTCCGTGAGCCACAGTTCCAGTCCACTTTTGACTGTCTTTTGAGACAGGGTGTCACTAAGTTATGCAGGCTGGCTTGGAAATGAATGACTCTGGAGTTCCAGCTACCTTTGGACTTGTCATCCTCCTGCCTCAGCACCCAGCATAGCTGGGATTATGGACCTGCATCCTAGTTTATAGCTGTTGAGTGCATGAGAGACTGACGTAGTAGTAATACCAAGTGGCTAAGACCGTGGACTGGTCCTGCTGGCCTGTTTGGTGGCCTTGGGGAGGTTATTTTAAGAGCCCCACTCCCTCTGTCTATGTTCTCATCGGCAAAACAAGGACAATACTTAGTACCACTTTCCAGGGATTCCTTGGCAGGCCTCTGAAGGGCTTGACCCATTGTGGGTGCTTTTGACTTTCATTGTTCACACATCAGGAACCCTGCCCCCCCCCCCCGCCCCGCTCCTGCTCTACAGCTCATGTCCAGCTGACCACACCTCCGATGTGTAATGGCAGATTTAAAGGCACCCAGTCCTCCCTTGCTCTACTCCTCCCACGGTCCTCATCTTAGAGGTCAGTTGCTGGGGTCTACGGTGAACCTGCCAAATGCCCTGTCAGTGCATGCCAAAGACATGTGTCATGAACCCATCCTCATGCCCCTCCCCCTCTGATGCCAAACCAGGTCAGCTCACTCAGCAACCCCTGCCCCAGATGCTCTGAGGCCAGGCAGATCCACGAGTGACTTCAGATAGACTCAAGGTCTTGAAGGAACTTCCCTTAGATATTCAGAAACTGGAACATGGCTGAAACTTCTCCAGTCTCTGATGCTGGAGGGTCCCACCAAGAAGAGCTCATCTCCATCCTGCCTTCCCCTCAGAGGTACCACTTTCCAGTGGATAAGTCTTTTGTTTGTCTCATACTCCATCATAAGGGCAGCGTCCCCCTTATCTTCCCTCCCTATGTCACATCCATGGCAGTTTTTGGTGTGACATGGTATGTGTTGCTTTCCCATGTCCTTCTCTGTGGGACTACAAGTTCCCATGGGTCAAGACCCGTGTCTATCTCCTTCCAGCTGCACCTCCTGGGCCCGACACAGTGCCTGCGACACAGTAGGTCTTCAGTAATTAGGCATCAGCTGGAGGCCTAAATTCTACAATGTTTTTACAAGCTCATAACTCTGCTATTACAAGACGCTAACCAGCCTCCTTCCAGGACACCCCAGGGCATCTGCCTCCAATGCCACCTTATAAGGAGCCTCCAGTGGAGCCAAGGCCCAATATGGCTGGCTCTTTAGCCCAGAAGCCTGCGGGTGGTGCTCAAGAGAACAGGAGGGGGCTGTGAAGGTAAGGAGGCCCCTTTTCTACCTTCCTCAACACCCATCAACATGACCTGCAGAAGAGTCCCTGCTGGAGATGTCCAGCCTGGTAAGGCACATAGGCAATCTTCCCTTCTCAAGTGGGATACTTGGGGGCACTCAGACACGAGGACCTGTCCCGAAGGGGTCAGGGGTCAGGGGTCAGCTAATGCTTTCCAGTCCCCATCATGAGCCCCAGGGCTGTTCAAGCAGGTCTAGACAGGACTGGTAGCAGCAGGTCCCAGCATTCCAGAGGGAATGGAAACGTTAACCCCTTGGCAGCCACCCTATCAGAACAGCAGAATTCTGCAGACACCCTGCCCTTCTGAGCACACACACACACACCCTCCCTCCCCCAGACACACGCCAGCACCCACGCACACATGCATGCAAGGTCCCCATTCCCACAGTGACCCTAGCACCCCCTCACCCAGTGAGGCAAAGCGAACAGCTATGCGCAACACATTCCAAAAAGTTTCCTTCTCCCAGGGGCCTCCCAGCCCAGGCAGAGGGAGGGGTGGGACAGGATCAGTGCAACAGAGACCCTGCTGTTTCCAGTAAGGTCTCCATAGTTCCCACCTGCTCTGCTTCCTAGCTCAGACTGAGGATGGGCTAGCCATGGCCCCCTCCTCCCCCTGCCTGGAACCGGGGGTTTGAGGGTAGGGAGAGGGCACATTCCAGGGAAGGCCCTGCTACGGGCCATTGGCTGATGGCCAGCTCAGTCATCCCTGACCCTTCATCCCGCCTGGGACAGCGGATGCTGCAGAGGTTTCCTTCCTGGCGTCCCCTTGGACTCTCCTGTGACAGCAAACCCAGCTGGGAGGGTGGCCAGCCCAAACCAGGAGGAGTGGAGAAAAACTCCTGGCTTAGGTGTGGCCCCCCAGCCAGGCCACGATGGCTGACCACTCCCAGGCTTGTGACTAGAATCTTATTATATGAAATGGCGTGGTCAGTTTGAAAGTTTCCACATTACAGATGAAAACGCTTGAGGCCCGGAGGACAGAAAGGACTCATCCTCTGCAAATGGGTGCCAGGGTTTGGTGCCAGGTCTGTTTGCCACATGGCACTCAAAGTGAGCCCACCCCAGTCTCTCACAACTCACCATCGGTTGCAGTTGTCCCAGTAGGTTCCGAAGACTGGGTAGATTCGGCCCCCATGCATGCATCCTACCAGAGAGAGAGAAGGAACGAAGAGATGGTCAAATACTCAAAGAGGAATAACCCAAAACCTCCCGAGCTAGTGGAAATCACACACCAATCCCAGCCACAGAATCTAGAGACAAACTATATCTTAGGGCACCCGCGGGTTCGCACACAGGGTGCCACACACAAGCTGTTCAGGGATTCCGTTTGGGTCCGTGTCGTTTCACCTGGATGCCAGCTATGACGTTCCTGGTACCCTTTGTCACTCAAATGAGTCGGGACTTGCCCATGGGCATGGAAGGAGCTTTAGGAAAGAAACTGAAGCCCAAGGGAAGGCAAGCACTCCCTTAAAAAGGCAGAGCGTTTTGACATAGCAACTCAGGCATGGGTTCTCCTTAGCCCAAAGCCCAGTGGGAGGCTACAGGAAGGACTTCCCGTAATTCTCCTACTGGGGCAGGAAAAGGACACGTGTAGGCCAGTCTCAGAGGTACAGAATCCTAAGTGAGGTCTCTGGCTATGACAACCTGGCCTGCCCCTGTGTGCTCTATCAGCCCCGGGGGTGAGTCAGCGGGCGGGGCTGCCACCTTCCCCATACTGACTGAGAGATAGGACTGGAGTCTGTCTGCCCTGCCCTAGGGCCTAACAGGACTTTTTTTTTTTTTTTTTTTTTTTTCATGTTGCTTGAAAGAATCAAGTAAGACCACACGAGGGACTTCCAGAAGGGCAGGAAATAGGGTGAGGATTTCTTTCCTACATTTTTCAAAGCCTGGAAATGTCCATTATCAGTCTTGTTCCTGAGCCTCGTTGGGACTGGGATTGACAAGGTGGCCACCCTGCTGGCCATCTTGGTGCCCACCTTGGACGGGAGGGAAGGGGGGTGGAATCCCGAGGCAGAAGTCCCAGAAGTCAGGGCAGCAGTCAGAGACGGTACGGTTGCAGAAGAGGTCACAGTAACAGGTGGCTCCCAGGTAGGGCAAGGCAGAACAGTCAGCACGGCCGCGACAACACATGTCCTGCTCTTGGCAGTATCTGCCACCGGCGTCCCTGATGCCCCGCAGGTGCAGCCCTGGCGCCAGCTCCCTGCGCCAACGACTCCGCCGGGCCTCCAGGGCAGCCTGGCCAGCCAGCAGCAGCAAGAGCAGCCCCAGCCGACATCCCCACATGGTGTCTCCTGGGCCCGGGGAGGACAGAAGTCAGGGGTCAGAGGTGTTCGTTTCTGGAGACTCCGTTACACACTTCAAGAGTGGGTTTCCCTTCACGTGTCCTGGAGCCTTCCCAGGAGGCTCAGCAAAGCGCGGGACCCTGACTCCCGAGTCTCACGGGGCGGGGACACAGCACTAGGTGTCAGTCCACTCATGGGGCAAAGGGATATGCAAGAAGTAGACCCCCTCCCTGACCTGTTTAGGGACTGTCAAGGATAAGGAAATGGGACCTTGACATTTCCAACACGCATTCTCCTCTCCTGCCCTTGGTCCCTCTACCCCTCTGACGCATCTGAGTTGGATTGTTAGCTCTGTGCTCTTTCAGCCACCTCCCGATGCGTGCCTCCACCCTTCTGTCCTCGGCGTCCCTCTGACCCTCTCCCCTGTGCCTCTCTGCCCTGCGTCCTTCTCCCTCTGTGTGCCCCCTCCTCTCTGCTCCTTCTTTCTACACCCTCTGCCCTCTGATCAGGGAGAGTCCCTACCTGGTGAGGGGTGTGGGCTGGACCCAGGCTGCCCTGCGCGCCTCCGCCTCCAAGCTCGAAACTGCCAGACCGAGTCAAGTGAAGAGCGCAGGGCGGGACGCTTTTTGTACCGCCCTGCCGGCAGCACCCGCCCCAACCCGGGACTGTGGGAGGGGAGGGCGGGGCCCACTTGTAGGTACCTGGAGTAGCCCTTATCTCCGAGGGGACAGCTTAAGGACAATGCGTATGCGATTGCCCTCCTGCGGGGGAGGAGGGATCTCTTGTCAAAGGAATTCTCTTCTTAGGGAGCAGAACTGCGACTCACGGAGAAAGGATTGTGGGCTGATACTAGGAAGGACTTTCTCAGCGATTTTACGAGGCCAAAAAAACGTGTACGGAAGCGGGTAGAGACCACTACGATCAGAGTTCGGGACTTGATAGGGACAAAATTCTCTAAGCCACCCCCCACATACACACACAGGCCCTTCAGGAAGAAAAATAGCCATGCACATCCTTGTCCCAGTGACCCTGGGCTGGGGGCCACTCCAAGCCACGGCAGCTCCCAGGAATGACAGGAATTCCCAAGGGATGATTCAGGAAGCTGCTTCTGCTCACGGAGCTCCGGGCAGCTCCTCCCCAGGAGGTGGGTGCGGTGCGGAGTCTGAGCGTGCTCAGCTGCCCCCTTGTGGGGTCTGCCCTCCCCAGTGTGGTGGGCACCTTGCCCAGCACTGCCCCCTCCACCAGGCCCAAGGGCATCCTTCTTGGCACAAGGTCCCGTGGCGGGTCCCACATCAAGGGCCCTGGCAGCTGGGGCCCCCTGCAGAGCCCCCTTCCGTTTCTGGTCTAACCTTTGCCTTGCCCTCACACAATGGGGCTTCTGTCCCTTGAGGCCTTCCGGCTGTCACTTTGTGCCTCCCCATTGTGCAAGCTCCCTCTTCCAACAGGTTGGGCCCAGGGCCAGGGGACTGTCTAGGTGGAGGAAGGACACCACACCTAGACAGTTACCCCAGCCTTCTCTGGGGCAAGACGGGAGCCCTGGGATTCTCTTAGTTCTCCACGACCCCTCCCCCTTAGCTGTCACCTCTGCAGAGGGTGACAGAGAGCAGTCAGTACAAGGGATTCTTGTGGCTGAGCTACCCCCTGCTGTGGGGCATGGGTGGCGAGGTACGGGGGGGGGGGGGGGGGGGAGGGGGGAAGAAGCGCCCAACCTACAGACCTATCCGTTTGCATCCTGCAAGGACCTGAGAGCACAAAGCCTAAAAGATAAACTGAGGCTCAAGAGAACAGACGAGGGCTGGATGCGGCTTCCTTGGTAGAGTGCTTGTGGGTGGAGGCTTTGGTTCAAGTTCAGCATTGTAGAAAAAACTGTGGGGCTGGTGAGAAGGGCTCAGTGGGTAGTGGGGCTTGCCACTAAGTCTGATGACCTGAGTTCAGCCCCTGGAATCTAGATGGTGGGAAGAGAGAATAGATTCCACAAAGCTGTCTTCATACTTCTAATGCACACAACGCATGCACACACGCGTGCGCGCGCGTACACTCACACACACACACTTGTGCTGTAGCACATGTCAGTATTCCCAGCACTCAGGAAGTGGAGGCAGAAGGATCAGAAGGTGTGTAGCCTGTTCAAGACCACGAGACCACCTTATGCCATGTGAAACTCGGGTGGTGGGCGGGGGTGGGGCCCAAGTGAGTGCAGACTTATCCAAGGTTACACAGCCAGAACACAGGCTACCTAGTGTACTCTCTCCTGAGGCACCCTTAGTCACTATGACAGGTCTCAAGATCCTGCCGGTTGGGAAGCCCCCCCTTTTCTATTCAATCTCCATTCATCAAACCACAAGGCAGATAGATTCCTCGGAACTGCCAGCATCATGTCCTCAGAGAGGAGGCTGGCTTCAACAGAACAGGTCTGGGTACCTGCTTTCATGGCTCAGTCTGACAATTCTGAGGGCTGGAGGCCATAACATTGTGTCTATATTTGCTGTTCTCTCTCTCTCTCTCTCTCTCTCTCTCTCTCTCTCTCTCTCTCTCTTATGCATATGCATGCTTTTGAGTGTGTATGCGCATGTGAGTGTGTGTGTGTGTGTGTGTGTTGCTATGTCCCTGTGTGCCTGAACCTTTTGGCTGTCTTCTGATTCTTGCCCATTTACCAATTTACCTGTCTGCCTGCTATGTTTCTGTGTGTCTGTGTCCTTAGAGCTGTGTGGACAGTGTGTGGTCTCTGTGCCCTATCTATCCGTGTGTCTGTCCGTGTGTCCGGTGCCCCTTTGTGTAAGCTGCTGGTGTCGGAATGTGGTTGTAATCCTCTCCTACTTGTAAGCACCTGTCTGCTAGATGCCTATGGACTAGCTGGGGTGGGGGCAGGGGTAGGGGGTAGCTGTTTGTCTGTGTCTGTCTGTCCACAGGATACAGGAACTTGGAGCAGGGAGGAGGGCAGGGCCGGATCACCCCTCCACCCCTTACCCTTGTCATCATAGAGTTTGGATCTGAGCCCACCTCAGTGGAATCTCGTGACTCACTAGATTCCTTAGCCAAGAAACAGAGGAAAAGGGCAGGGCCTGGGGGTGCCAGGGACCCTACTTTCCTGTTCCACGGAACCATCCTGGTGACTCACTTTCTAATTCTTGCTCAGAGTAGGACCTTGTCCTAGAGCCTTCGACAGAACAGCAGACAAGGGACACCACCAAGATTCCCTCTGTGCCCAGCTGTCCTCTGAGACTCTGTGCTAACTGTCCTCCCTCAGATGGGACCCTAAGCAGGCTGTCCCTCTCTGGACCCTGTCCCACATGTTACCACAGCCTCCCAGGGCCCTTCTTAAACTTTCTTCTTACTACAGGTGAGAGGAAGCCGGCCAGAACTGGTAACATGGCTAACGACCCAGAGCAGAGAGTTCCTTTCGTTTTCCTGTAGACATGCAAAGCTTCTCTCCATTGTTCCTGGAATCCAGAGACCGTTCTCAAGAGGCTAAACAGAGCTCCGCCAAGTCTCTGAAATTGAGCAGTCCAAATGGCACTTGGGCCAGGGCTAGTAGGCTTCTGTGTGCCCCTTGGTTATCTAGTCAAGTCCTGGGCTTCAGGCAATGACGCTGGAGACTGAGACAAAGATCCACGCCAGAAGTAATATCACAGTCTATGGGGTGTGTTGCAGTGGGCTGGGCTTTCCTAAGGCTAAGGCATGGTAAATGTGTTTGAAGATTCTCCTGGAGCTCAGCTAGTCAAATGCTTGCCCAGTGAGTACAAGGTCCTAGGCTTAAGGCCTAGCACCGCTCAAACTGGTATGGTGGCACATGCAATCAATCTCAGGACTGGAAGGTAAAGGAGGGAGGTTTAGGAATTCAAGATTGTCCTAGGCTATACAATAAGTTTAGGGATATCCTGGGCTACTTGAGACTGTTTTTGTTTTGTTTTGTTTTGGAGACAGGGTTTCTCTGTGTAGCCCTGGCTGTCCTGGAACTCACTCTGTAGACCAGGCTGGCCTCGAACTCAGAAATCAGCCTGCCTCTGCCTCCCAAGTGCTGGGGTTAAAGGCGTGTGCCACCACCGCCTGGCTGAGACTGTTTCTTTTTTTTTAAAAAAAAGTTTTCTTTTTAAAGATTTATTTTTCATTATTATATATAAGTACACAGTTGCTGTCTTCAGACACACCAGAAGAGGGCATCAGATCTCATGATCAGGTGGTTGTGAGCCACCATGTGGTTGCTGGGATTTGAACTCATGACCTTCAGAAGAGCAGTCGGTGCTCTTACCCGCTGAGCCATCTCACCAGCCCTTTAAAAACGTTTTAATCAAGACCTAGTGGTGCACAGTCAGTGTAGTGAAGTATGGAGGTTGTAAGAGACCAAACACTGGCTCGTGCCGTGTCATCTCATGTGGTGCTTGCTCTGGTGGCTAGTTTTTGTGACAATCTGACACAAAATTATTAAAGAGGACCCCTAATTGTGAAAATGCCTCCATATGCAGGTGAGGCCACCCCTGGGCTGGTGGTCCTGGGTTCTATAAGAGAGCAGACTGAGCAAGTCATGAAGAGCAAGCCAGTAAGCATCCCCCTCCATGGCCTCTGCATCAGCTCCTGCCTCCAGGTTCCTGTGCTGTCTGAGTGCCTGCCCTGATTGCCTTCGATGGCAGTGATTGAGACAAGTGGAGCCGGGCGGTGGTGGCACACGCCTTTAATCCCAGCACTTGGGAGGCAGAGGCAGGCGAGTTTCTGAGTTAGAGGCCAGCCTGGTCTACAAAGTGAGTTCCAGGACAGCCAGGGCTACACAGAGAAACCCTGTCTCGAAAACAAACAAACAAACAAAAACCCCAGAAGTGTAAGTGGGACAAACCCTTTTCTCCACTGGTGGCTTCTGGTCATGGTTTTCCATCACAGCATCTGAAACCATAACTAAGAAAACGTGTGTTAGATTTTTTTTTTAAATCCGTTCAATAAGTATTTGTTGAGCTCCAGCTGTGTATTGGGCTCTGAGACAGATATGGAGCCTTGAGGGTCGATGTGCCCAGACCTAGGTCCCACTGAGAAATCCGAAATGGGATGAACAGGCAGACACAGAGACAGCCAATGTGCAGAGCAGAAGTCACCAACACCGAGTGAGGTGACGCTCGCACAAAGCCTGAGGACCTGGCTGACGTAGATCACCGTGGTCCCAGAGGCCAGGCAGGGTCTGAGCTGACATCTGCAGGAGGAGACTCTGGAACAGGCCTGGGGCTGTGACTGGTATTCAAGGACAGCGGATGCTGGGATGCTCAGAAACAAAGCCCTGAGGCTGGCCACAGGTGAGTAGCTACAGCAGGAGGGCAGGGACAGATGAGCTTAGGGCTAGGATACCGCTGGCTACCTACCTGGCTGTGGAAAGGGCTTGGGTTGTCTTCTGCCACTGGAGAGATTTAAATCTGAGTGAAGCCCAGGGTGATGGCTCACACCTGTAATTCACCTGGGAGGTAGAGGGAGAAGGAACATACGTTTGAGGCCAGCCTGGGCTACGTAGGGAGAATCTGTCTATAAATAAATTACTTAATTAACTAGTTAATTAATTAACTAACCTGGTTTATACATGCAAAGGTCCTCTCTGCTGCTTGGTAGAGAACAGACTGTCATGGACCTAGAATGGATTCTGTTTGATTGGTTGGTTGGTTCAAGATGAGTTTCTCTGTTTAGCCTTGGATCTCCAGGAACTCTCTCCATACACCAGGCTGGCCTCTTAACTCAGATCCACCTGCCTCTGCCCTGCAAGCGCTGAGACCAAAGGCATGCATCACTACCACTGAGCTGAGAATGGATTCTTAGAGGCTGTGTGGGAGGGAGTAAGGGAAACCAAGCTGCTGGTCCAGAGGCTAGAATGAGCCAATGGGAGTGGGGATCAGAAGTGGGCCTGTTGGAGGCATATCTGAAATTAACCAGACTTGCTGCAACTGTGATGCCAGGAGGTAGAGAGACTAGAAATCAAGCAGGGCTGCTGGGCTGCAGGCCCGGCTGCCAAACCTCTGCTCTCCTGCCCACAGAGGGGCAGAGCCCCCTTGAATCTGAATAGGCTCAGGATAGTCCCCAGGGAGGGAGCCAGGGTGACCTGTAGGGGACTCATAGCTAGGGCTGGAAGGGAGAAAGCAACCCCAGGCCTTGGATTCTCCTCCATAAACAGGAAGGCAGAGAATCCAGGCGCAGGGTAAGCTCCTTAGCTGACTAGGCTGCTTGTGAGGAGGCTGAGGCAGGAGGAAGGAAGACTTGGGCCAGAGTTCAGGCAGGTTCAACAGAATGCACTATTGTCTCTAAACCTCTGTCTGGGAGGAAGCCAGGTGTGTCCAGAAGACAACAGGAGATGGTTTCTAGAAAGGAGAGGGCTGTGGTATAGCTGAGGCACAGTCTGTTTATGGGAGGCCCTGGGTGCAGTCCCAGAACTGAAAAAGGAGGGAGAGGTGAGCTTTGTGATGTGAAGATACATCTATCTGAATTAGCCCACAAGGACACTGGAGCAAGTTGGCTGGGGCAGCCTGACTGAGGCGGCAGGGAGCCAGAACAACACATGCCCAGCAACCTAGTGGCTACACAGCAAGCGGGGCAAGCGACTTGGAGGACCGAAGCAGAGGCGGCTTGTTGGCAAGTTTTTATGTGACGGAAGCAGAGAATTAGCACTGGATGGAAGGGACAAGAGGGTCAAGTGAGGGTTTTGTCCAAATATGGGAGATATTAAAACCAAAACCATGCACACATGCCTGTGATCCCAGCCCTGGGGAGGGAGATCAGAAACTCTAGGTCATCCTCACAAGTTCAGGGCCAATCTAGGCTACAGGAGACCTTGTCTCAAAATAAAATAAATCCATGTTCTGTGCTAATAAAGATGGCCTAGAGGAAGCAGCTAGAAATGTGGAGAAAGGATTTACCAAGGAGGGAAGCCGTATATGTGTGTGTGTGTGTGTGTGTGTGTGTGTGTGTGTGTGTGTGTGTGTTAGTGGTTGATGATAATGATGTTGGGGAATTGAACCCAACGCCTCTTGCATGGTGGGACTCTGGCCATGCAGGGTGACTAATTGAAGCCGCTGACCCCGGCTGCGTATTGACCCCAATTTGCAGTTAGCTAGCTATTTTGTAGAATATTGTCTCTTACAGTCGCCAAGCACCAAGGATGAATCTTTTCCTAGCTAACATTATTAACTCTGCTTAGAAATGAGAAAGTCAAGCCTCAGAAAGATTCTTGAACTTGCTCAAGACCACCCATTGGTCAGGGACAAAGCAGGGGCAGGGGCCGATGCCCCAAGAGACCCAGCCACACTGCCTCTGCCACTGCCACAGTCTTCAAAGGATTGGGCCGGTTCTCACACTGATAATTGGGTTGCCAGTTATGTGTGGAAGTGGGAAGATACAGAGGGGAGACACAGCTTTCTCTGTGTGTCATATTTCTCTGCCAGGAGTGTTGGGAACCAGCTGAGCCCGCTGGGCCCTGCGTGCTGAAGTTGGCTTGCTGTATACTGACACCATGTCTCCACCCCCAAGTCACGCCTAGAGTGTTAGTTCTTCAAACCCCATGCCAGGAATCCTGGGACACTTGGAGCGGACGGGCCGGCCCCTCTTGCTCCTTTTCTATGGCAGTAATGGGCTTCATGCTTGCTGGCAAATGCTTTCCCCTTAGATGTCCCCGCAGCCCTTTTTACATCTTATATCGAGGCAGACCCTTAACTACGGTGCGCAGTCTGGCCTTGAATTCGTGCCCAAAGCCCAAGAAAGCCTTAAACTTGGGATCCTCTTGTCTCAGCTTCCCAAGTAGCTGAGACATAGGCAGCTCCACACAGTCCCACTCCTTATTCTTAATTCTCTGCTACTCAGTCGGATCTACTTTCACTGAAGCACGAAGTCCAGGATCAATAGCTCAGCATCCTTGCCAGTCAGAGCTCAGAGCTGATGCTCTCCCAGTGCCTGTTTACAGGAGCCTGGGGCTAAGGCTCACGGGAGCTGGCGCTGTTCCAATGCCTGTTTACAGGAGCATTTCCATATCTCACTTACATTTCCGGGAAGTCTTCGTTGTCTCAGCCAGGAAGATCAACAAACACATGAGCCCAGATAAGTGCAAGGGTTCTCCCAGGGCCAGGGGTGTGGGTCACACTTTCTCTTTTTGTCCCATATCACAAACAGTAAGCCCCCAGGGTTGGGGTCAACCCCAGCCCCATGAGGACTCCTTCTCTTTGGAGAAAGCTCTCAGAAGGCCACGGCCCATCCTATTCCCTGGGAGGTGAAAGCAAGAGAATCAGGAGTTCAAGGCCAGCCTGGGGCTACTTGAAACCCTGTCTCAGAAAAGGGAAAAGAAAGAATGGGAGAAAAGGAAGAACCCCCCCCCCCCCCCATTTTTTTTCTTAAATGGCTAAGTTGGCAGAAATTTTAGCAAGCCCAGGAAGCTAACAATGGTTCCCACTTCAAGGATGGGCGAGACCTTAGATCTTGTGTGTCAATTGAAATGTGCCAAAATCAAATCTAAGTGAAGATCGAACCAGCACAAAGCAGCCATGGCTGACAAATGAACCAGTTCAGATGATGTCGGATCATCCTGAGGCCTGATGTGGTGATACAGCCAGTCTGCACTGTCTTTGCGTTCAGGATGCCAAGGCAAGAGGACCCTTAGTCAGCGACTAATCTGAGCGGCATGACTCTCAAAAGAAACGTCACCTCGAGTCACCCATTCATTCTGCAGAGACTCTGGAACCAGAGGAGGCCTTATGCCTCAGTTTCTCCGTGTATGGAATCAATATTACTGATAGACAGTTGTGGGATCATTCGAAATTTTAGCTGCAAGGCACGATTGACAATATTGACACAGCACACATGTAAAACAGGTGTCTACTGTTATCACACTGATCGGAAACAAGCCAGCCAGGACCTTTGACTAGTTCAGTAGACACCAATATGCTCCAGCTGAGCCCACCGGAGAAAAGTGGCAGAGACTGGTATAATCGGCACAAACCTCCTGAGTTAACGCCCACTAAAACCAGATTACACCAGACAAAACAGGATTAGTGCAGTCAGTCTGGGATCCTTGCAGGCTCTCCCTGAGCTCTGTGCATATCGGTTTTCAGAATGGTCTGGCTCCCAGGGGTGGGCAGTGCTGCCTGGGCAGGCAGAGAGGGGTGGAAGCCCCCTCGGAAGGCGGGCAGACACACTGAGCCGTGTGATTGCTGCTAAGAGAAACACTCCAATTCCCTTGTCAGCTTGAAGCTCCAATATCTGAATCTGTCTTTACACAAACTAAACAGGAGGCAGCGGGTATGTGGCCCAGGGTCCTGAGAGCTGGCTCAGCAGCTGACGGTACCTGTTCTCTACCCTGACGCCGCTTGATTCTTCAGGCCTCAAATGATGCAAGGAGAGAACAGACCTCTATGTGTGCTCCCCAACTCTGTCTGTCTCTCTGTCTGTCTGTCTGTCTATCTGTCTCTCTCATACACACACACACACACACACACACACACACACACACACACACACACACACACACTTTCTCTCTCTCTCACTAATAGAATAAACAAATACCACAGTTAGAGCCTATGAGGCACCCGTATTTCATGGAGCCCACCAGCACTGTGGAGACAGGGTGACTTCACGGTCAAGAGCCGCGTGGCCGCGGTGGCAGGCTGCAGGCGATGGTAGTGAGGAAGCTGGACTGACATAGTGGGCAACAGGGCGTATAGAAACCTAGCCATCCCAGCAGTTCATGGCTCTCCTACAAACCACCATTGGCAGAAGAGTGTTCCTCTACACCTCCTGGGGGGCTGGGGCGGGGGACAGATGCTGTGGAGGAGGCTGGGTAGCAGCCGTCTTTCTGGGCCTGCCATCAGACCCTGAGAAGGTAGAGGGGGTCCAGGAGGGTTTCCAAGTCCCCACATGGCTTCTTTGACACATGCACCTGAGCAGAGAGGCACGCAGGCCAAGGCCTGGCTGCAAATCAGAGCCCTCCCCGTCCCGGCCTGTCTGTGTTTCTGCCGTGCTTCCTTGTGACAGAGCAAGTCGCCACCCTGTCAGTGTCTCACAAACCCGTATCTGAAGGGAAGCAGCAACTTCTTTACTCACCAATGGATCACAGGGTGTGGAAACCCAAGGGTTTGCTGGGCCCAACCTTCTTACTGCAATTGAACGAGCCAGGAGGAGTGGATCATGCTGGGCGTCTCCCAGGGGCACCCGCAGCATACTGAGCATCACACATGCATTATCTCATTCTTCCCTCAATACCTGATGAGGTTTTATCATCCCCACTTCACAGATGGGAACACTGAGTCCCAGTCAGAAGACCTGCTCAGACACAGTTCTCTCAGAAACAGGTCTTATCTCTGGGGCCTCTGGAGCAGAAGGCAGACTTGGGGAAGCTGGAAGTCAAGGGCTGGATGGAAAAATAGCCCAGAATCAGCCTGCACACGCAAGAAGTTGAGCAGCTTGGGCCCAGGAAGGAGCCCAAGGAGAGGACTTCTGAGATGCGTTGCACAAAGATTTCCAATTTTCTGCCTGTTAGTGGGGTGTTATGGTTCAAAATACATCTGTAAATGGGTCATGGTGACTCAGGCCTCTAATCCTAGTGTATGGTGGCTGAGACAGGATCTCCTTGAGTTCAAGGCTAGTCTCATTAACAGAATCTCTCTGTCTCTGTCTCTGTCTCTCTCTCTCTCACACACACACCGAGTATCTGAATTTGAATCTCCAGTATTCACTTAAAGCCCAGAAGTGTGGGCTCACATCTGTAACCCCAGGACAGGCCTTGGGGAAGGACAGTGTTCTGAGATGGCAAACTCTGCTTTCATTCGGTGAGAGGCCCTACCTCCAAAAATTAGGAGAAGAGACCATTGAGGAGGAAACCAGCCTTTCGCCTCCACACTCGTCGTTGAAGAGAAAGACTCCAATCCACCACACAGAACAAAGCAAAAAAAAAAAAAAAAGGCATGGAGAGAACATGGCTGTGTGCATCGCTGCACTTGGAAGGCTGAGGCAGAGACCTGGAAGTTCAAGGCTAGCCTTGGCTACGGAAGGAGCTTACGACCCTTTGTCAAACAGCAATAAAATAAAACAAAAATCTACGTGGCATGTAGCAAAATGTCTTATTCTGCCTCTGCCCCACTTGTCCTCTTCTGGTTGGACCCCACCTCCCTCGGGTCACCTTCCCTTAGCATCCCTGGGTTCTCTCAGAGTCTGTTTATGTACATGCAAAAGTGACTGCTTGCTGGGTGGTGGCAGCAGTTGTGGCTGCGGGGCTCACCTTTAATCTCAGCACTCAGGAGGCAGAGGCAGGAGAGTGTCTCTGAGTTCCCAGTCAGCCCGGGTCTACAGAGTGAGTTCCAGGACAGCCAGAGCTGTTACGGAGAGCAATTCTGTCTCAAACAAAACAAAACAAAAATCTGACTGCTTGCTTCTAGCACCCATTTCCATAGAAACGCTGGCAAACGGCACCAAGCCATCCCCCGTCTCAGTAGCCACACGGCTGAGATCAGTGATCAGAGGCCTTCCTAGCTCCTTAACACCATTGTATAAGATCTTGCTGTACACACTGAGTTCATTCATAACTGGGTCCCCCCGGGGTGGACTCTGGAGTTGCTTCCGTTGGTTCCGTCTTGTGCTAGAGCCCACAGCCCCGTCCTGTTCCCCATGCTCTACCTCTGAGCTCTACCCTCAGCCCCAAAGCTGTTCTTACTTTTTATGTCTGTTGTTTGGAGACAGGCTTTTCGGTGGTAGCCCACTCTGGCTTCCAACTCACAGCAGGCCTCTTGTCTCAGCTCTCCGAGTGCTGGGACTACAGCCACGAGTCACCAGATCTGGCTTATTTTTTAATCTTAGAATCATAAACAGTACTACAGCAAACCATTATGCTTACACTGTTTCATCTGTGAGCGAGAATATTAACAGAAGTCCCCCAGCGACACTGAAGTCACTATTTCTTCTTCTGGCTGTCCTGGAACTCTCTCTCTCTCTCTGAAGACCAGGCTGGTCTCGAACTCAGAAACCCACCCACCTCTGTCTCCTGGATGCTGGCATTAGAAGAGACCCCCCGCCCAGCATAAATTGGCTTTCTATTGCTACATATCAGATTATCTCGCACTCAGCAGTTTAAGACAACAACTGGCGTTCAGCGCATACCCTGTGCTGGGAAGCCCGTTAAGATGTGTGCAAGGCTTAGCTCTCATTTGGAGACGCTGGAAGGGAGCAGCTTCCAGCTCATTCCTGTGGCAGCATTTAGTTCCTGGAAGCATAGACCCGGGGTCCCTGCTGTCTTGGTGGCTACCAGCCTAGAACTCCCAGAGTCCTTCTTGCTCCCTTTAACGAAGATCGAGAATCATCACGATGGCTGTCTCCCCAGACTTCTGCTGGGGAGACCCGAGGCTTCCAAGGGGGCTCCCCCACCTTGTCTCCATCCACCCAGGATAATCTCCCCACTCCAGATCAACTGACTTGGGACCTCCCCTGCCCCTTTTGGCCGCTTAATGGGATCTAATCACTGAAGTCTATCTGACAGTCACAGCCCCACGAGGCATACCAGCGCAGGTCCTTGTGGGGATGAGACCAAGGAGGGTCGCCTCGGGATTCTGCCTCCTGTGGGTATTTTTGTGATTTTGCTAAAGATTGCCATCTTGTCCCACATAAGGGCTGCGTGAAGGCGGTCCTCTCGCTAGCAGTAATGTGCGTGCCTGCTCAGTCAGGGAATGCTGCTTAAGAATGTTATCAAACTTTGGATTTCTGCCAATCTGATAGGGGAAAAATGGAATCTAAATGTATTTTAAATTTGTGCTTATGTTATGCCTCCCTGTGAGCATTTCTTCAAAAGCATAACAACAGTTTCCAATATTTTGTGGCTTCTAATTTTTTAAATTTTAAAAATTTATTGGTAAGGGGAGGTTGGAGTTTGGGGTGTACACAGAGGTCAGAGGGAGGAGGCAGGGAGAGACTCTGCCTTATTCCTTTGAGGCAGGGTCTCTTCCTGAAGACGGAGCTCATATTTTGGGCTGGGCATGTGGCCAGCAAGCTGTAGCAATTCCCACAATACAGACATAGACCACGAAGTCCCAGCCTGAGAATGTCTGAACCCAGGGCTCTTCAGGGACCCTGAACTGAACCAAATTACTCACTACATATAGAGAATGCAGCTCTCAAAGAGGGTGCTTCCCGGGAGAGGAGAAGAAAAGGCATGTGTGTAAGACCCGAGTCCAAGTCCTCATAGTTTCAAAGCAAGCTCTCTTAACCACTGAGCCACGTCTCCAGATCCCAGTATCTAGGGTTCTTTTGTTTGTTTCTTGCTGCTGTAAATACTTTTTTTTTTATATGTATCAGTGTTTTGCCTGTATACATGACTGTGTGCCATTTGCATGTTTGATATATGTAGAAGCCAAAGAGGGCATCAGGTCCCCTGGAACTGAAATTACAGATGGTTGTAAATAGCCATGTGGGTCCTGGGGGTCCTTTGGAATTACCCAGGTCCTTTGGGAGAGCAGCCAGTGCTCTTAACTGCTGAGCCATCTCTTAAGTCCACATCAATGAAGCCTTGAGTTTTAAGCCTAGAAATGCCATTCTTTCAAACTACAAAATTAAAATTTTCAGATTTATTTATTTTATTTTATGTGCATAAGTGTTTTGCCTGTGGGCATGTATGTATGTATGTACCATATGCGTGTCTGGTGCCAAGAAGAGGGTATTAGATCATGAGGAACCGGAGTTACAGGTGGTTGTGAGCCGCCCTGTGGGTGCTGGGAATCAAACGGGGGTCCTCTGCAAGAGCAATCAGTGTTCTTAACTGCTGAGCCATCTCTCCAACTTTTCCAAAATTAATTTTAAAAAGGAATTCTTCTCTCTTTCCTTGTGCTGTGGTTATACTTCATTGTATGCTTTTGTAATTTCTTGTTTTGGGGGGTTTTGTTTGTTTTTCAAGACTGGATTTCCCTGTGTATCTGTGGCTATCCTGGAACTTGCTCTGTAGACCTGCTGACCTCAATTCAGAGAGCCACCTGCCTCCGCCTCCCAAGTGCTGGGATTAAAGGTGTGGGCCCACCACTGCCTGGCTCATCATTTGCTTTTGAGACAGTGTCTCATGTAGCCCAGGTTGGCTTGGAACTCACTACATAGTCAAGAATACCCTCGAACTCCTAATGTGGTTCCTTCTGCTGCTGAATCTCTTGCCTCAGCCCCCCGGATTCCGGAATTACAGGCCTACACATCTGTTTTTATGTGATGAGACTGAGGGCTTCCTACAGGCTCTCTACAAACAGTTATACCCGCAAGCCCTGTTTGGGTGGGTGATTATAAAGTCTTGTCTTGTAGCCCGAGTTATAAAGTCTTGCCACACAGCCTCAAACTTCTGCTCTTCCTGCCTCTGCCTCCTACATGCTAGAATCACAGGCCTATGCTACCATGTCCCGATTGGTTCCATTTTTGAATCCAGTGGCTCCTGGAGCTGGACCTCACAAGGCACAGACTTTGAGAAAGAAGTAGCTGCTGGAGACTCTGTCAGTGTTTCTGGCTTCTGTCAGGCCGGCCGTAAGCCCTGCCCAGCTCCACCCTCCCTACTTCCCACAGTCACTGAATCATTGGGGTCGGGGGTGGGGAGGAATATGTGGGGGTAGGGTGGAGCTGAGCCTTAAGAGTGAGGGAGTGAGCTGAATGTGGTAGCCTATGACTTTAATCCCAGCACTTGGGAGGCAGAGGCAGGCAGGTCTCTGTGAGCTTGAGGCCAGTCTGGTCTACATAGTGAGTTGTAGGACAACCAGAGCGACAGAGTGAGATCCTGTCTATAGATAAGTAAGTAAGTAAGTAAGTAAGTAAGTAAGAGATGACATCATGGAGTGGTGATGCGTGATGCCATTAACCCCAGCGGTTGGGAAGCAGAAGGAAGCAGACTTCTATGAGTTTGAGGTCCACTATGTGCTGCATAGTGAGAGCCTCTATCAACAAATAAAAAGAGGGAAATGGAGAAGACAAGTTCATCCATGTAGTGTAGAGAGCAAAGATAGGCAGGTGTGAGAACCTTTCAATGGGAACTCAGCCTGGAAAGGCTTAGCAGATCCCATATTCTCAATGGTGGGCACGGGTCGTGACTTGCCTTGGTCTGCTCCCACGCCCTGTGTGAGAGGCAGCATCTTCCAGAGCTCGTTAAATGGACTGAGATGGAGGGAAAACGAGGTTTTGAACTTTGAGCTAAATCATCTTCTCTTTATTCCCACAGCGAGAAGCAGAGACAACTAAACAAACCTGGCCTGCCATGCCATCGCAGACCCTGGGCTCTCGCTGCACACCACTGCCACCTTGTGGGCGACAGAGAATTCTCCGTGACAGGCTTCCCGTGTCAGGTCTAGTGTAGAACTGAAGGTGAAGCTCAGAGACCCCGACTGGACCATCTTACTCATCACATATGGAGAAATCAAGTCTCAAAGAGGGCACTGCACAGACTAAGGAAGAAGAGGCTAGACACCCCCCCACACACACACGTAAGCTAGCTAAAAGTCTACTGCATAGCTCTGTTTGGTTTTATTTTTACTTTTAAAATTTTTAATTAAAAAATTATTTATTGAGTTGTTAAGTATGAGTGCTTCTCTTCCATGTATGTGTATGTACTTGAATGCCCAAAGTCCAAGATGGTCAGATGACGATTCTCTAGGACTGAAGTTAGACACTAGTGTGAACTGCCATGCGGGTGCTGGGGATTGAACCGAGGCCTCTGGAAGAGCAGCCAGTGTTCCTGATCTCTAAGCATTTCTCCAGTCTGTCTGGTTTTTATCAACTGTAAGAGCCCAAGCAGTTAACCTCACCTCTCCGAGCCACACTCTCCACCTCTTCAGAGGCTGCTCTTTCAACTATATAGCAAGCTTGAGGCTAGCCCGGCCTCCGTGATATTCTTTGTCCACCCTGCCCTGCCCCCTCCTAAATGATATGACAGCTGAGACTGTCAGGGTGCTGGACAGCCAGGGTCAAGGAGTTCCCAGAAAAGAGGGAGTAGCCACCATAAACTGAGCAGGAAGTCCCCTTTTATTATGACATTTATTGGACATTTCCTGGCTCTGGGCAGTTGTACTGATGACTCCACAAAGGAGGACAGACAGAAGTTCAGAGCACAGGTGGTGTCTGGAGTGGTGGTGCACGCCTGTAACCCCAGCACTCAGGAGGCAGAGGCAAGTGGATTTCTGTGAGTTCCAGGATAGCCTGCTCTGCATGTTGAGCCTGTCTGTTTCAGGACAACCAGAGTGACGCAGTGAGATTCCCATCTCAAAACAAACAAAAAATGTAATCACAAAGTTTGCAGGAGAATGGCTGGGATTTAAACATTAAGCTAGGTCACAGACTCTCAGAAAGAAAAAAAACCCTGCATCCTGTATACCCTGCTTCATGTGTGTAATCTAGCCAATAGAGAGAGAGTGTGTGTGTGTGTACATATATGTATATATAAACAAATATACATGTAGACACAGGATAACACGTAGTAAAGAAATAAAAAGGAGGGCCACGGAAGGGCTAAATCCCTACTCAGTATAGAAGTTCTCTGACTTGTATAGCTTTGGGACTGGTTAACTCTGGCATGTGATGGTTTTCATTAACAATGTTTTTTTATAATAAAGATTCTTAAAAACATAAAACAAGGCTCGGTGGCTCAGTGGTTTGAGATGTCTGCATCACCCTGACAACCTAGGGTCAATCTCTGCTCTCAAAGGGAAGAACGGCTCCCACAGGCTAGCCTCTGACTACCAAGTGTGCACCGTGACACACCCACGCCCCTCCACACGCTAAACGAGTAAACCAGTGAAAATAAATAAAACCAGTGAGACTGGAGGAGCACAGAGTGGAAGATAAAATGGCAAATGCACAGCACACGTAAGGGCCACCATGTCACAGTGAGCCACAGTGAATGGGCCACCGTGTCACAGTGAGTCACAGTGAGCTGACCATATCACAGTGAGCCACAGTGAGCCAGTCACCATGTCACAGTGAGCGACAGTGAGCAGACCATGTCACAGTGAGCCACAGTGAGTGGGCCACCATGTCACAGTGAGCCAATCACCACATCACAGTGAGCCACGGTGAGCCACAGTAAGCAGGCCATGTCACAGTGAGCTGCAGTGAGCCAGGCACTATGCCACAGTGAGCCACAATGAGCTGACCATGTCACAGTGAGCTACAGTGAGCAGGCCATGTCACAGTGAGCCACAGTGAACGGGCCACCATGTCACAGTGAGCTGGCCATGTCACAGTGAGCCAGCCATGTCACAGTGAGCTGATCATGTCACGGTGAGCCAGCCACCATGTCACAGTGAGCCACACCAATGGACTTGAATTCTATTTTTTTT